>JAPZAG010000905.1:0-10332 GCA_027475135.1 Bactrocera correcta | reverse complement strand
CTTCCAAATGTACTGTCGTTAAGCCGCCATGGCTTTGTAACAACTTCAATACGTTAAAGAAGGTTAATTATTTTAAATATGTTAACTTATGGTTTGAAGCATTTCGATATCGACTGCTTAACGCATATATACCAGAAAATCGAATTTATACTTGAATATGAGACTACGGAATTCTTCCAAATGTACTGTCGTTATGTCGCCATGGCTATATGCCAACTTCAGATCGTTAAAGAAGGTTTATTAACCTTAAATATGTTAAACTTATGAGATGAAGCATTTCGATATCGATTGCTTAATGTGTATATACAACAAAATCGACTTTTTACTTTAATATAAGATTATGGAATTCATCCAAATGCACTGCCGTTATACCGTTATGGCTTTATGTAAACTTCAGTAAGATAAAGAAGGTTAATTAACTTAAATATGTAAAAACTAATGATTTGAAGCATTTCGTTATCGATTACTAAATGTGTATATACAAGAAAACCGACTTTATACCTAAATATAAGACTACGGACTTCTTCTAAATGCACTGCCGTTATGCCGGCATGGCTTTATATCAACTTCAATACGTTAAAGAAGGTTAATTAACTTAAGTATGTTAAACTAGTGATTTGAAGCATTTCGATATCGCTTGCTAAATGTGTACATACAAGAGAATCAAATTTATACCTAAATATAAGATTACGGAATTCTTCTACATGCACTGCAGTATACCGTTAAGGCTTTATGAAGACATCAGTGCGTTTAAGAAGGTATATTAACTTAAATATGTTAAACTAATGATTTGAAGCATGTCGATACAAGAAAATCGACTTTATTACATAAATATAAGATAACTTAATTCTTCTAAATGCACTGCCGTTATACCGCCATGGCTTTATATCACCTTCATTACGTTAAAGAAGGTTAATTATTTTAAAATATGTTAAACTATTGATTTGAAGAATTTCGATATCGATTGCTAAATGCGTATATACAACAAATTCGGCTTTATATCTAAATATAAGATTACGGAATTCTTCGAAATACACTGCCGTTATGCCGTTATGGCTTTATATAAATTTCAGTACGTTAAAGAAGTTTAATTTACTTAAATATGCTAAACTAATGATTTGAAGCATTTCGATATTGATTGCTAAATGTGTATGTACAAGAAAATCGATTTTATACCTAAATAAAAGATTACGGAATTCAGCCAAACATGCTGCCGTTATGCCGTTATGGCTTTATGTAAACTTCAGTAAGATAGAGGGGGCTAATTAACCTCAATATGCTAAACCAGTTATGTGAAGCATTTCGATATCGATTGCTTAATGTGTATATACAACAAAATCGACTTTATACCTAAATATAAGATTACGGAATTCTTCTAAATGCACTGCCGTTATGTCGCCATGGCTTTATGCCAACTTCCGTTCGTTTAAGAAGGTTTAATAACGTAAATATGTTAAAGTAATGATTTGAAGCATTTCGATATCGATTGGTTAATGTGTATATACAACAAAAATCGACTTTATACCTAAATATAAGATTACGGAATTCTTCTAAATGCACTGCCGTTATGTCGCCATGGCTTTATGCCAACTTCCTTCGTTTAAGAAGGTTTATTAACGTAAATATGTTAAAGTAATGATTTGAAGCATTTCGATATCGATTGCTAAATATGTATATACAAGAAAATCGACTTTATACCTAAATATAAGATAACTGAATTTTTCTAAATGCACTGCCGTTATGCCCGCCATTGCTTTATGTTAACTTCAGTTCGTTAAAGAAGGTTTATTAACTTAAATATGTTAAACTAATGATTTGAAGCATTTCGATATCGCTTGCTAAATGTGTATATACAAGAAAATCGAATTTATACTTAACCATAAGATTACGGAATTCTTCCAAATGTACTGTCGTTATGCCGCCATGGCTTTATATCAACTTCAATACGTTAAAGGAGGTTAATTAACTTAAATATGTTAAACTAATGACTTGAAGCATTTCGATATCTATTGCTTAATGCGTATATTTATACAACAAAATCGACTTTATACCTAAATATAAGATTGCGGAATTCTTCTAAATGAACTGCCGTTATGCCGCCGTGGCTTATATCAACTTCAATACGTTAAAAAGGTTTAATTAACTTAAATGTGTTAAACTATGATTTGAAGAATTTTCGGTATCGATTGCTAAATGTGTATATACAAGAAAATCGCCTTTATACCTTAGTATAAGCTAACGGAGTTCTTCTAAAAAGCTTGATTAACTTAAATAAGTTAAACTAATGATTTAAAGCATTTCGGTATCGATTGCAAAATGAGTATATACAAGAAAATCGAACTTTATACCTAAATATAAGATTACGGAATTCTTCCAAGTACACTGCCGTTATACTGTTATGGCTTTATGTAAACTTCAGTAAGATTAAGAAGGTTAATTAACTTAAATATGTTAAACTAATGACTTGAAGCATTTCGTTATCGATTGCTAAAAGTGTATATACAAGAAAATCGACTTTATACCTAAATATAAAATTACGGAATTCTTCTAAATGCACTGCCGTTATGCCGCCATTGCTTTATATTAACTTCAACACGTTAAAGGAGGTTAATTAACTTAAATATGTTAAACTAATGATTTGAAGCATTTCGATATCGATTGCTATATGTATATATACAAGAAAATCGACTTTATACCTAAATATAAGATAACGGAATTCTTCTAAATGCACTGTCGTTATGCCGTTAAGGCTTTATGTAGACTTCAGTAAGATAGAGAGGGTTAATTAACTTAAATATGTTAAACTAATAATTGGAAGCATTTCAAAATCGATTGCTAAATAAATATAAATTTCAGTACGTTAAAGAAGTTTAATTTACTTAAATATGCTAAACTAATGATTTGAAGTATTTCGATATTGATTGCTAAATGTGTATGTACAAGAAAATCGATTTTATAGCTAAGTAAAAGATTACATAATTCACCCAAATATATACTGCCGTTATGCCGTTATGGCTTTTGTAGACTTCAGTGAGATAAAGAGGATTAAGTAACTTAAATATGTTTAAACTAATGATTTGAAGCATTTCGATATCGATTGCTGAATTCGTATATACAAGAAAATCGACTTTATACCTAAACATAAGACTACGGTATTCTTCCAAATGTACTAACGTTATGCCGCCATGGCTTTATATCAACTTCAATACGTTAAAGAAGCTTAATTAACTTAAATATGTTAAACTAATGATTTGAAGCATTTCGATATCGCTTGCTAAATGTGTATATAAAAGAAAACCGAATTTATACCCAAACAAGATTACGGAATTCTTCCAAATGTGCTGTCGTTATGCCGCCATGGCGTTATTATCAACTTCAATACGTTAAAGAAGGTTAATTAACTTAAATATGTTAAACTAATGATTTTAAGCATTTCGAATCGATTGCTAAATGCGCATATACAACAAAATCAACTTTATACCTAAATATAAGATTAGGGAATTCTTCTAAATGCACTGTCGTTATGCCGCCCTGGCTTTATATCACCTTCATTACGTTAAAGAAGGTTAATTAACTTAAATATGTTAAACTAATGATTTGAAGATTTTCGATATCGATTGCTAAATGTGTAAATATAAGAAAATCGACTATATACCTAAATATAAGATTACGAAATTCTTTTACATGCACTGTCGTTATGCAGCCATGGCTTTATATCACCTTCATTACGTTAAAGAAGGTTAATTAACTTAAATATGTTAAACTAATGATTTGAAGGATTTCGATATCGATTGCTAAATGTGTATGTACAACAAAATCGTCTTTATACCTAAATATGTCAACTTCAGTTCGCTAAAGGAGGTTTATTAACCTAAATATGTTAAACCAGTTATCTGAAGCATTTCGATATCGATTGCGAAATGTATATATACAAGAAAATCGACTTTATACCTAAATATAAGATTACGGAATTCTTCCACATGTACTGCCGTTATGCCGCCATGGCTTTATATCACCTTCAATACGTTAAAGAAGGTTAATTATTTTAAATATGTTAAACTACTGGTTTGAAGCATTTCGATATCGATTGCTAAATGTGTAAATAAAAGAAAATCGACTTTATACCTAAATATAAGATTACGTTATTCTTCTAAATGCACTGCCGTTATGCCGTTAAGGCGTTTGTGGACTTCAGTAAGATAAAGAGGGTTAATTAACTTAAATATGTTAAACTAATGAATTTGAAGCATTTCGATATCGCTTGCTAAATGTGTACATACAAGAAAATCAAATTTATACCTAAATATAAGATATCGGAATTCTTCTAAATGCACTGCCGTTATGCCGTTAAGGCTTTATGTAGACTTCAGTAAGACAGAGAGGGTTAATTAACTTGAATATGTTAAACTAATGATTTG
Source organism: Bactrocera correcta (assembly GCA_027475135.1). NCBI lineage: Eukaryota > Metazoa > Arthropoda > Insecta > Diptera > Tephritidae > Bactrocera > Bactrocera correcta. The sequence continues at coordinate 5,914 of JAPZAG010000905.1, read as the reverse complement.
AAGCATTTCGATATCGATTGCTAAATGAGTATATGCACGAAAACCGACTTTATACCTAAATATAAGATTACGGAATTCTTCTACATGCACTGCAGTTATACCGTTAAGGCTTTATGAAGACTTCAGTGCGTTTAAGAAGGTATATTAACTTAAGTATGTTAAACTAATGATTTGAAGAATTTCGATATCGATTGCTAAATGTGTATATACAATTAAAATCGACTTTATACTTAAATATAAGATTACGGAATTCTACTACATGCACTGCCGTTATGCCGCCATGGCTTTATGCTAACTTCAGTGCGTTAAAGAAGCTTTATTAACTTAATATATTAAACTAATGATTTGAAGCTTTTCGATATCGATTGCTAAATGAGTATATACAACAAAATCGACTTTATACCTAAATATAAGATTACGGAATTCTTCTAAATGCACTGCAGTTATACCGTTAAGGCTTTATGAAGACTTCAGTGCGTTAAAGAAGGTTTATTAACTTAAATATGTTAAACTAATGATTTGAAGCATGTCGATATCGATTGCTGTATGCGTATATACAAGAAAATCGACTTTATACCTAAATATAAGTTAACGTAATTCTTCTAAATGCACTGCCGCTATGCTGTTATGGCTTTATATAAATTTCAGTACGTTAAATAAGGTTAGTTTACTCAAATATATTAAACTAATGATTTGAGCATTTCGATATCTATTGCTAAATGTGTATGTACAAGAAAATCGATTTTATACCTAAATAAAAGCTTACGGAATTCACCCAAATATTTTGCCGTTATGCCGTTATGGCTTTATGTAAACTTCAGTAAGATAAAGAAGGTTAATTAACCTAAATATGCTAAACAGTTATTTGAAGCATTTCGATTTCGAATGCTAAATGCGTATATACAACAAAATCGAATTTATACCTAAATATAAGATTACGGAATTCTTCTAATGCACTGTCGTTAGGCCGCCATGGCTTTATATCACCTTCATTACGTTAAAGAAGGTTAATTATTTTAAATATGTTAAACTAATGATTTGAAGAATTTCGATATCGATTGCTAAATGCGTATATACAACAAATTCGGCTTTATATCTAAAATAAGATTACGGAATTCTTCGAAATACATTGCCGTTATGCCGTTATGGCTTTATATAAATTTCAGTACGTTAAAGAAGGTTAATTAACTTAAATATGTTAAATTAATAATTTGAAGATTTTCGATATCGATTGCTAAATGTGTAAATACAAGCAAATCGACTATATACCTAAATATAAGATTACGGAATTCTTCTACATGCACTGTCGTTATGCCGCCATGGCTTTATATAACATTCATTACGGTAAAGAAGGGTAATTAACTTAAATATGTTAAACTAATGATTTGATGCATTTCGATATCGATTGCTAAATGTGTATGTACAAGAAAATCGATTTTATACCTAAATAAAAGCTTACGGATTTCACCCAAATATACTGCCGTTATGCCGTTATGGCTTTATGTAAACTTCAGTAAGATAAAGAAGGTTAATTAACCTAAATATGCTAAACCAGTTATTTGAAGCATTTCGATATCGATTGCTAAATGCGTATATACAACAAAATCGAATTTATACCTCAATATAAGATTAGGGAATTCTTCCAAATGTACTGTCGTTAAGCCGCCATGGCTTTTGTATCAACTTCAATACGTTAAAGAAGGTTAGTTATTTTAAATATGTTAAACTTATGGTTTGGAGCATTTCGATATCGACTGCTAAATGTGTGAATACAAGAAAATCGACTTTATACCTAAATATAAAATTATAACATTACGGAATTCTTCTAAATGCACTGCCGTTATACCGTTAAGGCTTTATGTAGACTTCAGTGCGTTTAAAGAAGTTTTATTAACTTAAATATGTTAAACTAATGAGTTGAACCATCTCGATATCTATTGCTTAATGTGTATATACAAAAAAATCGACTTTATTCCTAGATATAAGATTACGGAATTCTTCCAAATGCACTGCCGTTATACCGTTATGGCTTTATGTAAACTTCAGTAAAAAAAAGAAGGATAATCAACTTAAATATGTTAAACTAATGATTTGAAGCATATCGATATCGATTGCTAAATGTGTATATATTTACTTTATACCTAAATATAAGATTACGGAATTCTTCCAAATGCACTGCCGTTATGGCTTTATGTAAACTTCAGTAAGATAAAGAAGGTTAATTAACTTAAATATGCTAAACCAGTTATTTGAAGCATTTCGATATCGATTGCAAAATGTGTATATACAAGAAAATCGACTTTATACCTAACTATAAGATTACGGAATTCTTCCACATGTACTGGCGTTATGGCTTTATATCAACTTCAATACGTTAAAGAAGGTTAATTAACTTAAATATGTTAAACTAATGATATGAAGCGTTTTGATATCGTTTGCTAAATGTGTATTTACAAGAAAAACGAATTTATACCTAAACATAAGATTACGGAATTCTTCCAAACGTACTGTCGTTATGGCTTTATAGCAACTTCAATAGGTTAAAGAAGGTTAATTAACCTAAATATGCTAAACCAGTTATTTGAAGCATTTCGATATCTATTGCTTAATGCGTATATACAACAAAATCGAATTTATACCTAAATATAAGATTAGAGAATTCTTCCAAATGTACTGTCGTTAAGCCGCCATGGCTTTGTATCAACTTCAATACGTTAAAGAAGGTTAGTTATTTTAAATATGTTAAACTTATGGTTTGGAGCATTTCGATATCGACTGCTAAATGTGTGAATACAAGAAAATCGACTTTATACCTAAATATAAAATTATAACGTTACGGAATTCTTCTAAATGCACTGCCGTTATACCGTTAAGGCTTTATGTAGACTTCAGTGCGTTAAAGAAGTTTTATTAACTTAAATATGTTAAACTAATGAGTTGAACCATCTCGATATCTATTGCTTAATGTGTATATACAAAAAAATCGACTTTATTCCTAGATATAAGATTACGGAATTCTTCCAAATGCACTGCCGTTATACCGTTATGGCTTTATGTAAACTTCAGTAAAAAAAAGAAGGATAATCAACTTAACTATGTTAAACTAATGATTTGAAGCATATCGATATCGATTGCTAAATGTGTATATATTTACTTTATACCTAAATATAAGATTACGGAATTCTTCCTAAATATAAAATTATAACATTACGGACTTCTTCTAAATGCACTGCCGTTATGCCGACATGGCTTTATATCAACTTCAATACGTTAAAGAAGGTTAATTAACTTAAATATGTTAAACTAATGATTTGAAGCATTTTGATATCGATTGCTAAATGCGTATATACAAGAAAATCGAATTTATACCTAAACATAAGATTACGGAATTCTTCCAAATGTACTGTCGTTATGCCGTTAAGGCTTTATGTAGACTTCAGTAAGACAGAGAGGGTTAATTAACTTGAATATGTTAAACTAATGATTTGAAGCATTTCGATATCAATTGCTAAATGTGTATATACAATAAAATCGACTTTATACCTAAATATAAGATTACAGAATTCTTCTAAATGCACTGCAGTTATACCGTTAAGGCTCTATGAAGACGTCAGTGCGTTAAAGAAGGTTTATTAACTTAAATATGTTAAACTAATGATTTGAAGCATTTCGATATCGATTGTTAAATGAGTATATACACGAAAATCGACTTGCTACCTAAATATATGATTACGTAATTCTTCTAAATGCACTGCCGTTATGCCGTTAAGGCTTTTGTAGACTTCAGTAAAATAAAGATGTTTAATTAACTTAAATATAGTAAACTAATGATTTGAAGCATTTCGATATCGATTTCTAAATGTGTATATACAATAAAATCGACTTTATACTTAAATATAAGGTTACGGAATTCTTCTACATGCACTGCCGTTATGCCGCCATGGCTTTATGTTAACTTCAGTGCGTTAAAGAAGCTTTATTAACTCAAATATATTAAACTAATGAATTGAAGCATTTCGATATCGATTGCTAAATGAGTATATACAACAAAATCGACTTTATACCTAAATATAAGATTATGGAATTCTTCTAAATGCACTGCAGTTATACCGTTAAGGCTTTATGAAGACTTCAGTGCGTTAAAGAAGGTTTATTAACTTAAATATGTTACACTAATGATTTGAAGCATGTCGATATCGATTGCTGTATGCGTATATACAAGAAAATCGACTTTGTACCTAAATATAAGATAACGTAATTCTTCTAAATGCACTGCCGCTATGCTGTTATGGCTTTATATAAATTTCAGTACGTTAAAGAAGGTTAGTTTACTCAAATATGTTAAACTAATGATTTGAGCATTTCGATATCGATTGATAAATGTGTATGTACAAGAAAATCGATTTTATACCTAAATAAAATCTAACGGAATTCACCCAAATATTTTGCCGTTATGCCGTTATGGCTTTATGTAAACTTCATTAAGATAAAGAAGGTTAATTAACCTAAATATGCTAAACCAGTTATTTGAAGCATTTCGATTTCGATTGCTAAATGCGTATATACAACAAAATCGAATTTATACCTAAATATAAGATTACGGAATTCTTCTAAATGCACTGTCGTTAGGCCGCCATGGCTTTATGTCATCTTCATTACGTTAAAAAAGGTTAATTATTTTAAATATGTTAAACTAATGATTTGAAGAATTTCGATATCGATTGCTAAATGCGTAAATACAACAAATTCGGCTTTATATCTAAATATAAGATTACGGAATTCTTCGAAATACACTGCCGTTGTGCCGTTATGGCTTTATATAAATTTCAGTACGTTAAAGAAGGTTAATTTACTTAAATATGCTAAACTAATGATTCGAAGCATTTCGATATTGATTGCTAAATGTGTATGTACAAGAAAATCGAATTTATACCAAAACATAAGATTACGGAATTCTTCCAAATGTACTGTCGTTATGGCTTTATATCAACTTCAATACGTTAAAGAAAGTTAATTAACTTAAATATGTTAAACTAATGATATGAAGCGTTTCGATATCGCTTGCTAAATGTGTATTTACAAGAAAATCGAATTTATACCAAAACATAAGATTACGGAATTCTTCCAAATGTACTGTCGTTATGGCTTTATATCAACTTCAATACGTTAAAGAAGGTTAATTAACTTAAATATGTTAAACTAATGATTTGAAGCATATCGATATCGCTTGCTAAACGAGTATATACAAGAAAGTCGAATTTATACCTAAATATAAGATAACGGAGTTCTTCTAAATGCAGTGCAGTTATACCGTTAAGGCTTTATGTAGACTTCAGTGCGATAAAGAAGGTTTATTAACTTAAATATGTTAAACTAATGATTTGAAGCATTTCGATATCGATTGCTAAATGTGTATATACAAGAAAATCGATTTTATACCTAAATATAAGATTAGGGAATCCTTCCAAATGTACTGTCGTTAAGCCGCCATGGCTTTGTATCAACTTCAATACGTTAAAGAAGGTTAGTTATTTTAAATGTGTTAAACTTATGGTTTGAAGCATTTCGATATCGACTGCTAAATGTGTAAATATAAGAAAATCGACCTTATACCTAAATATAAAATTATAACATCACGGAATTCTTCTAAATGCACTGGCGTTATACCGTTAAGGCTTTATGTAGACTTCAGTAATCTAAAAAATGTTTATTAACTTAGTATGTTAAACTAATGATTTGAAGCATTTCGATATCGATTGCTAAATGCGTATATACAAGAAAATCGAATGTATACCTAAACATAAGATTACGGAATTCTTCCAAATGTACTGTCGTTATGCCGCCATGGCTTTATATCAACTTCAATACGTTAAAGAAGGTTAATTAATTTAAATATGTTAAACTAACGATTTGA
>JAPZAG010000904.1:0-46972 GCA_027475135.1 Bactrocera correcta | reverse complement strand
TAAATAAAGCTTAACATCGCCATTACAAACATACAAACATGCATACATACTCATGTAGTTATGTAGAAGCCGCTGTATATGATCAATAACTGCGACTAGTGTTAGATCTATTATTATGAATGTACAAATTATGGCGATACCCAATTACTAATCAGCAGTTATAACCATTAGTTGTCAGATAAAAAAAAAAGAAGAAGACCCACGTCAAATTTTGCCAAAAGCCCATAGCTGCCACGCAATAAGTATGCGGTGTAGCTTCAATGATTCAAGGTCGACTTTTGCCGGTAACATTTGAAAAGTTAACTAATCACTTTTGCATATACACTCACATACATACATACGTATACATATATATATAGTGTTTTGTATGTATAATAAATCTTCCAACTCACGTTCGCTTAGTTATCGCCGTTGCTTTGCTCCAAATGATTCTTCAGTTCAACAACATGACTTTGTCCGTTTCGTGCAGGCTATTATTGTTGTTGTTGCTATTGCTGTCATTGGCGGCATTTGCTCTGCCCGTTGCTCATTCCACCACTTTTTTTTTGTTGCTTGCTCTTCACATGCGCGTTCATTATGGGTGCTTCTTAGCGCTTAATGTTTGTGTTTGTTTTTGTTGTAGTCTAGTTGTTGTTGTTGTTTTCGTTTGAAAATGTTCTAAAGTTTTTTGTGTTTTGTGTTGCGTTCCGTTTTTATTTTCTTATTTAAAAATAGCGCAGCGTAGATGCGTCCATTTTTGTGGTTACCAATTCAATCAGTCGGTTGGCGCGCATCACTGTCGGCCTCATCGCGTTCTTTGTGGCGTTCTACACTGTGTACGTCTTGCTGTGTTGCTTTTACAATCGGTTGGCAGGTTTTTGTACGAGTATCTTTTTTCAAAAAAAAAGGTGGCAGTGCTAGGTTGTGCTTTATCCTTCGCAGATTGATGGTATAAGAATTGGAGTACATAGAGCTCGCCATATCAACGGAAAACACGGAATATATTTTTAGATTTTAGGAATTAGAGGGTCGGAAAGGTTTTCGGAATATATTTTTAGATTTTAGGAATTAGAGGTTTGGAAAGGTTTTCAGAATTTAGAGGCTGAGGAATGGATTACTATTATTATCTGACGACAAACGCATCGTCTTAGAAAACCACAAAGACAATTTTTGGATGGTAGATATGCAACGGAACTGACTTTGAGTGAGACCGATATGGTAACCCTATCCATGTATTTATCGGAAGTCGTAGATCACTCAATTAAGGATTACGTGAAGGTCGCCCAAAATCATTTGTTGTTCCGGAAACTATTGATGCCATTTTTTTATAGATTCTCACCGATTTATAACTTATTATTCTTACCTGATCGAAAGCAAAACTCTCACAATCTGATATTTTGTCAATAAAGTGATTTTCACTCATTTGGCTACCTCCAAGCCACTCTTGATCTCTTCAATTACTCTTCCACCGAATCAAAAATTATCATGCCTCGCATCAAGTATTGGATACTCAATAATTACGATGCTTTTTACTTTCAACAGCTGTGCACTGAACCTTCTTTCGCAATCGCTTCCTCCAAGTGTGTACTCTCTTATGGCATCCGAGTACGAGTATAATGAATACATAAGCATATGCATAAAAGAAAATGAAATCGTCTCAAGCCAATTTGTATTTATACACTTATTCCGCAGCGTTGCTGCGTTTCGCATATAAAATCTGCACAATGTCCACATGATGGCTTTCTTTTCATCATCTGCTTCATAAGCTATTTGCTAAGAGCACCTCTTTGCTCCACATACTTATATACTTCAGGTAGCATTATGTAGTAAATAGTGTGTGTATGCATATATACATATATATAGCTATAATCTATTCTTTGTCTGCGAATTTTTTTTCTTGTTGCATTTACTCCATTTGACTTTCGTTTCATTGCTTTAATATACATACAGACATCACATAATATACATATATATCTATATGTTATCTTATTATCTACTTGTATTTATGAACCGGTTTTCATCTTGCGCATATTTTTATGTATTTTTTTATAAATGCGTTCAATTCTGCCATCCTTATTTCGTTGTCCTTTTCATGAGACATTGAATGCGAGATTGCAACACTGCCTTGACAGCCATCTTCTCCACTGAAAGTTAATAAGAAATACTGAATGAAGTATGCAAAGGTTGAAAAGGTAATTATTTAATGCATAAGGGCTTTGTGTTATATATGTATGTATATAGTATAAGACATATGTAGTGACTTTTGTAGCCACATTATTAAATATAAAGGCCTGCGGAAATTTCATCAAAGATTTGTATGTATTTCTTATATTATATACCATATAAGTAAAGGGTGATTCCTTTTATACGAGCAAAGCAAAGCAAAAGTAACAAAAATAGCTATATTTTACTAATATTGCTTCATAAAAATTTTACTCTTGACTTGACTAACTTCTCAATAACACTTTTTCAACGCCTTTCAACGCCTTTATAATAGTAATTACTGGCTCCACATTACTTGTCATTCGCCGGTTAGGAACAGAGTTATTAATGAATTGTTCTTATAGCACTGGTTCCTTTCGGTACCCTATAAGAGACAGTCTTTCGACTTTAAGTGGTAGCTGCAATGCGATCATCTTGACCTTCAAGCGATCTATACGCAGATCAATGTTCCCTCAAGTCTATGTCTAAACTTTTCGATTACAAAAAATCACTTTCCATGTCGCTGTATTGCTTCGTTTTTTATTGAAATTTAAACATTTAGCGGTTCGGTTCTTACGCAAAACATTTACCAAAACGTTAACCAAAGCGGTAACCAATATATGTCGAATAGTTGCATCAGAGATGTTGGGATCCTCTGCTATCTTTTTGATGTCATCACAACGGTTTTCAATAACTGATTCTTTAACTTTTTCGTTGTTATCGTCATTAACAGAGGCTCATGCATGACTCGAAAAGTTAGCGATGAATGCCTTCGACTGAATGCATTGGGCCACTCAAATACTTGTGTTGGTAGCAAAGCGGATTCCTCATAAAATTTCTGTAACATTTTCAACGATTCCGTAGCCGTGATTCCATTAGAAAGATACAATTTCAAGTAAAGTCGTTTTTCAGCTTTTTTCCATGGAAAAAATTGCCTGAGAAACCTTTCGCGCTGTAAACAAACAGCTATGAAACACACACTAATTGACAGAGGTCTCAAATCATAAAAATTATAAAGGTAATTGATTGAATAATATGCTTAAAAATCATCGGACTTTGAATAGATCAGTCCGGATCAAATTTGATCAATATTAGTGGTTAAATCTTAACAAATTTCAAGGGCATTAGTGTGAATAATATGTTTAAGTAACATCGGATTTAGTCTGAAGATCATCTCAAGGATTTTTATGGTAACTATAAGAAAGGTTAGGAAGACTAAATAATATAACATTTCCTATTGTATAGTTTAGAGAATACAAAAGAAGTTATCAGACGATTAAAACTCGCTCTCATAAGTATTGTTAAAAATTTATTTGAAAAATTATTGGAACTATAATAGATTACATCACTATTTTCGACAAGATTTCTCAAAAAATCAGATGGAGGTTCAGTTCTAGATGATGCTGGATACAGGTATAGGCGGTGTTCCAGCGTTTCTCTTATGTCTTTCCGTTTTCTGGAATACCTTTGTGGCCTGTAACCCAATTTATATGCAGTCGCTTTCCGGCAGCCTCTCCTTCTACTGCCTCCTTGTTTCTAAAGACACTCCCTGACATAATCCAATGTGAGATTATAACCCTAATTGCCTTATCTTTTTACTTCTATGTTGTTTCCAGCGTTGTTACCTAACTCGGCCACTTTCCCAACTGTAAAGAGTTCCACCTGGAAGCTACTCCAGTACAACCCGGCATTGTCTGAGATCCAGCTCCGAACATTCGTTTTGACTTTAGGAGGAAAACTTTGAACAACAAAGAAGCAAAAAACTCTTCAAAAGGGAAGCCAACCGAAAACTAATTTAATTAAAAATAGTAATTTTTATAGGACAAAGGGCAAGTAGAACGGACATATTTATTAAAGGAAAATAGTGAAAGGAAGTTGAAAGAGAAGACAAAAAAGTCATAAGAGAACCTTAAATACGTTATGTTCAAACAAATGACAGCGCTCAGTCGGTCTTCAATTATCGGTTAACTATCGAAAAGCTATAAATGCCAATTTAGAAGACTAAAGAAACCATAAAAACAAAAAAAAAAAAACAATACAAATTAATTTTGTTTTCATCGCTCACCGCCAGCAGTTAAACGCAGCAATTTGCTATTTTTCTTTTTTGTTGTTGTAATTGTGCATTGCGCAAGCGCATTTGGCTGGCAATTTCAGTTTCATTCTGCCACCAAGATGCAATTTACTTTTGCTGATTTTTAACTTCTTTTTTTCAGCATTTTTTCTGTTTAAAATAATTGTTGCATGAGCGCACAGTGTGAGCTAAAAGTATTCGTGTAAGACTGTAAAGAAGAAAAAAAGTTGAAAAACTGCATAACAACGCCGGCGACGAGATAACAACATTGCCGCTGCCACAATGCTAAATTATTGTTAAATAACAACAAGCACTGCAACAACAACTACAATAACAGCAGCTTAGCAGCGAGCAAGCAGTAGATATGCTAACTACAATCACAACAACAATAGTGTGTGTGCTTAACGGAAAAATGCCAATGCGATGCGATGGCAGTAAAAACAACAACAACAAGAAAAGAATAACAATAACAATAAGAATTCATAAAAAACAAAAAAAAAAAAAATAATACAATACTAAAAAATAAAAAGAAAACAACAACATTAAAGATTACAACAACAATAATAAAAATTACAACAACAGTAATAAAAACAGCAACATTCAAAATAACAAAAACTATAATAAAAACAACAAACGCGATGAAAAATCACAACAACAACAAGAAATATAAAAGTAACAGATACAACAACAACAAAAATAGTAACAACACGTGTTCGTCGTCGTAGTTGTAGCGGAAGTTCGAACGCCTAAAAGTGGACAGAAGTGGCAGGGGGCATGCAGAACAACTACTCGTTGCACCAGCAGTGGGGCCAAAAGACAACGACATCAACAGCGACAACGACACCGACACCGAAGCCAACACCAGCACCGAATTGGAAGAAACAAGTTTTTCAACGCGTCGTGGTTAAGTGCAATAGCACTTGAAGCTAAAGACCCTACCCAAGTTGAATGTAATTTTTTTTCTTGACTGAAACACACACACATACAGATGTATAGGGGCATGTTGGTTGAAGAATTTCAAGCAAAAAATTGTATATGCTTTGAACATATGTTTTTACGTATGCATGTGTGTATATACATATATAAAAACGTTTTTATGTCTGTATGTTATATGAAAGCATACAAAGAGAAGCGAAGAATTCCAAGTGGCTCGTTGTTGCAGGAACAATGTTGGAAGCAGAACGAATAGCTAGAATTAGTGGCATAGCTGACAAATGACAGCCAAAGCGTGGCAAAGAGAGGAGAGAGAGAGGGGAATAAATGTATCTACCGTATATATATGCTCATACTTACATACATATGTATATACATATTGGTAGTTTGGAAGTGCACCGATCGTGCGTCCACTACACGCCGCTCACAACAACTATGAAAAAGCCAAACAACACAAACAATTATTACAATAACAAAAAACAATAGAAGCTGCACCGAAGTTGCACCGAAGCTATTATACCTTTCATAAATAAAAATCATTTGATTTTAATCCGTCAGTTTGTATGGCAGCTATATGTTATAGTGATCCGATCTGAACAATTCTTTTTGAGACTATAGTGTTGGCTTGGAGAGTAATTCATGCCAAAATTCGTGAACATATCTTAACAAACAAAAAAGTTTTCCATATAGGAACTCGATTTTGATCGTTCAGTGTGTATGGCAGCTATATGCTATAGTAGTCCGATTTGAACAATTTGTTAGCAGATTGTACCGTTACTCTGGACATTAATCCACACCAAATTTCTTGGAAATAACTTGCCAAATAAAAAAGTTTTCCATACAACGACTTGATTTTGTTCGACCAATTTGTACGACAGCTATATGCTAAAGTGGTCCGATATCAAAAATTTTAATAGAGACAATAACAATGGTTCACAAAATAATCCATACCAAATTTCGTTAAGATATCTTAACAAATAAAAAAGTTTTCCATATAAGAACTCATTTCTGATCGTTCAGTTTGTGTGACAGCTATATGCTATAGTGTTCCAATATCGGCGGTTCTAACAAATAAGTTACATCTTAAAGAGAAAAAGATGTGTGTAAAATTTCTCTCAAAAAATGAGGGTATAGTTCGCGTTTATACAGGCATTCTTCTGCTCACAATCATGCCCCAGCTGTTCGCTGCCTGCATTATACGTGCGCATATGAACGATTTGTTGCGCCGTCACATTAGTTGAACGGCGACGCACGCAACTCACGAGCGCGTCGAAATGGCCAAGTGTGTGCTTTTCAAGTTTGTGTTGTGCGCATGCGCACTTGCAACCGCAAAGTCCACTAGCTATGGCGAGCCATGTTGCATTTAACATGCAGTGCAGCAAATTTTCCACTTAAAACATTTTCAGAATTAGAATCTAAAAATAAGAGACACAAGACCAAAGTTTTATGGATACGTGTCCGCTCGCGGCAACCGCTGCCCAGCGAATTGCTCTGCAGCTCAACTATGCATATATACCATATATGCATGGTAGTGTGTATGTGCATGTGCGGTGTGTGTCTTCAACATTGCCACTGACATTGTGACCAATGTGCCAAAGTGACTTAGCCGCAGCTTGTTGGGCCAGCCTTTGTTTTTAGGCACTGGTTACTTGGACCGCTAAGCCCCCTTTGCAGTGCAAACAAAGACCGGATGGTCGCACCAAAGTTGGTTTGGGCGCGCAATATTGGCTTTTAGCTGCACAAACAAACATACACACATTTGTTTGTATGTAAAAATGTGTTTGAGTAAATATGTACACTGCGCAGGCGTAGCAGTCAGTTAAAACAATATTGTACTTACATTGTATTTTGTGTATTTTGTGTATTTTGTTAGAAGTGCCCCTAGTGTGTTTGCTGTATATGGTCATAAAAATGTCCGCTCGTTAAGTATTTAATTAGATAATAGAGTTCGTGGAAGTTTTCAATAATTTTCTCTCTTTCCGTTTTCGTTGGTAATTTAGGGTTTGTATTGGTGTAAATACGTCTTCTATTGCTTAATGTGTTATTAAAATATTTGTACCATTCCTCTGCAGCACTGTAGTGTCTATAAGAAGTTTATTCGTCGAATTGTAATTCACTAAATTATTAACTTTGTTATTGTAAAACTATTAAACTTAATCAAATCAATTGAAAGAGATCTTTAGGAACTCCTTCGGTGCACTGGAATGAAAATAACTGAAAATCTGGGACAAAGAGAAGAGCACTAAAGAAAAATAAATAATCGAAGAAAATTGTTAAGCCTTTGGAGAAGAGAAATATGGATCATTGTATAAAGAGGTCTAAAAAAAAGGCGTTAACTTCGGCTATAATATCCTTCAAAAATGCATTTCTTGCAGTATAGAAAGGTATAAAAAGCCGAATAACAAGATCTTTGCCTTTATTTGAGTCCTTCTGTTTGTATGAAAGCTATAAGCTATAGTGGTCAGGTCAACTGATTCGTTTGATCTTTAAATTTACTTTGTAGAAAGCCCGAAATATATTCTCTGACTCTCCGAAACACTAGCCATTTTTCTGATAGAAATCTTACACAGTAATTTGTAAAGTCTGTTCGTTTCGCTACTCTATAATGCTTGGCAAATCAACTAAGTGAGAAAATTCATCAAGCTACCTCGTTGTCTCCGCATCGAAAAGCTACCAACCAGATCTATCATTTTGTGATATATGGAAGCCACGTCTTTTTTGTTTACGTGCGTAGGCTCAGAGGTCCTAGTACTGACTCGGACCACTGTCTTGTTGCAATATACGCAGCCGCCTCTGCACAGTAAAAATCGCACGTTACCAAATACAAGGAAGGTTTAATGTCGAGAAGCTGTAATCACAACGGAAAGCCGAACGATTTTTTACTAGACTTGCACTCATGCTCTCTGAGAGCACTCATCAACTGGGTATAAGGGAACTGTGGGTCGCTATTTCAAGCTCCTTTCGTACAGCTACGTACGAGAGTACGAAAATCCTGGCAAACTGGGCAATGATCGAAAATTCTACGAAAAGATGCGACAATTTACAGAAGGTTTCAAAACCGGAGTATACTCTTGTAGAACTCCCAGAGGTGATCTAGTGACTGATGCCCAAGTCATATTGGAATTATAGAGCGAACACTTCTCCAGCCTGATGAATCGCAGTGAGAGTATAACACCAGAAAATGGTGAACGCGATGAATTGCCAGGCTATTCAAATACGGAGGCGAGGAACTAATAAGGAGCATGTCTCAGCTTGTTTGTAGAACATGGTCAGACTTAAGAAGGATAGAGAGTTACAATCTTTTATAACTGCTGGCGAACGCCGATGATATAATGATATCATTGGCATCAACATCCGCGCCATTAGTTCTGCTTTCTCAAGTCGTAGAGAACTGCGTCTATTTTGGAATCAATATATTCGTAATTCAACGCAGAACTCTTGCCAACAGGTGGTACTTCAGACTAAGTAGGCAATTGAGAAGTGAAGTCCTCTCTCTATAAGACACTCATTATTCCCGTCCTGGTATATGGTGCGGAGGCAAGCATGATGAAACCATCTGATGAGTTGACGGTACGAGTTTTCGAGAAAAAGGTTCTACGGAAGATTAACAATTGGAAACGGCGAATATCGCAGTCGATGGAACCATGAGCTGTACGAGATATACGTCAACATTGGCATAGTTCAGCGAATTAAGAGCGACTGCGCTGGCTAGGTCATGTCGTTCAAATGGATGAAAACCCTCCAGCTCTGAGAGTTTTCGGCGCAGAGCCGAGAAGAACGACTGGCGAGCTATTGTAAACTATGTACTATAACCGCGTAAGCTTTGTCTACGCCAATAATGAATTCGGATCAGAAGGGGAGAAGCGATAATATGTAATGCAAGAGACATAAAACATTACAAAGATTACATACTAAAGTTGTCATTTATCTAGTAAAGTACATAGAAGACCATTAACTGCTTACATTGGAACTAGCAAAGACATTTCTTATTGCAGCAATAAGTGAAATAAAATAAGAAATATAAACGTCTGCATTCAGCGCATTGCACTTGTAAATAGATTGAAATGCTTCACCGACAAGTTATTGACTACTTCAGACGTCAGCGTCCATTGACATGTGCACGCAGGCATCACTTGCCACTCCTTCCAGTGCATTCGGACGCGATGGCTTATGCTCATTTGGCCTTCACTGCGCAATTTACACAATTCACTATTGTTGTATTAAGAATTTTACAATTCATTGCACTGTTGCTTCGTTTGTTATACCCTCAACAGGGTGTTCAGGTATTAAGGTTGACACGAAGTTTGTAAGACACCGAAGGAAACGTTGGAGGTCTTATAATGTATATATTATATAATGAATCAGCATGATGAGCTGAGTGATTTTGCTCAGCCCGGTTGTCTGTCTGTATATATGCGAATTAATTCCTCAGTTTTTGAGATGTCGTTCTGAAAATTTGTACTCAACCTTTTCTCAAAAAGGAACTTTTTTAGTCAGAACCGCCATACAAGTAATTGTGTGGAAAATTTTCTTATTTGACTAGATATATTTACGAAACTTTGTACAGATTATTCCCGAAAACAATGCTACTATCTCCGAAGATATCGTTCAGATCGGACTATTATAGCATATAGCTGCCATACAAACTGACCGATTGAAATTCGGCCCTTGTAAGGAAAACTTTTTTATTTTACGAGATATCTTTACGAAATTTTGTACAGATTATTCTCGAAAAAAACGGTACTCTCTCTGAAAATACCGTTCAGATCGGACTACTATAGCATATAGCTGCCATACAAACTAACCGTTTAAAATTCTGTCTTTTTATGAAAAACTTTTTATTTTTCGAGATATCTTTACGAAATTTTGTAAAAATTATCCCCAATGACAATGCTACTATCTCCGAAGATATCGTTTAGATCGGATCATTATAGCATATAGCTGCCATACAAACTGACCGATTGAAATTCGGTCCTTGTATAGAAAACTTTTTTGTTTTTCGAGATATATTTACGAAATTTTGTAAAAATTATTTTTAAAGACAATGCTACTATCTCCGAAGATATCGTTCAGATTGAACCAATATAGCATATAGCTGCCATACAAACTGAGCGATCAAAATCAAGTCATTGTAGGGGAAACTTTTGTAATTGAAGAGATATCTTCACGAAATTTTGTACAGATTATTCTCGAAGAAAATGCTATTATCCCTGAAGATACCGTTCAGATCGGACTACTATAGCATATAGCTGTCATACAAACTAACCGATTAAAATGAAGTTCTTGTATAGACATTTTTTTATTTGTGAAGGGTATATTGTCGAAGTTAGTGTTTTTGTTTTAGTTTTTGTTATTCTTTCTCTATTATGATTGTTTTTGTTGTTATTGCTGACTTAAGTGCAATTGCGTAATTGTTTTACTTTATTACATTTCTCGCTTCTATGCTGCAATGCAATTCAAGTAGTTACAGAATGAAGACAGCAAGCGCACAACAAAAGCAACAACAACAATAGCAAAACTAAAAGCAATATAGAGAATAACCGACATCGGTCAATACTCGTACATAAGCTTAAACTTGAGTAGGACTTAATGGTTCACTGGTTAAATTGCTAGCCATTGTAAGTAGTTGTATATAAGTATTATATAAACGTTCACATGATGTACATATATGCATGTATGAGTGTGTGTGTGTGTGTGTAAATTGACCATTCGTATTCTCTGGTAACTACTGTTTTGTTCTTATTTTCTTCTTTGGTATTGCAGTGTGGTTAAGCTTTGCAACAAACTCTGCTGAACTTCGCTATCTTCGTCATTCCACCGCATTCTCTCATTCTCTCTTTTATATTCCAATAGCATGAAGACTATCTTGTTAGTTCAAAAGAAGGTATTAGGTTTCGTTGCAAGTGCATTTACTTTCAGCTTTTAAGGTTTGAAAAACTTCTTCTTCTGGTTGAAGTGTAATCGCTAAACGTTTTCAGCTGAGTCCAACTAAGAGTGGCAATGGCCTCCACTTCTTTCATGTGAGAAATAAATTTACTCGCTTTAAAATATATAGCACTTTGTAGGAACTGAAAGTCTTCGGCAATGTGTGTCGTTAATAAATTTTAGCATTTAAAAATTGGTCTCTGTAACTCTCTGCTTCCTCTCCTCTCCACCACTACTTATAATCTCTCAGCCAAACCTTGCTTGGAAATGTTAGTGAAAAAATTCTTTCAGACCTCTGTATGTGACAGTCTACAATTTCATCGTTCCTAACTTTTTCATGATTTATTATGAATCAGTGCTTCACTTGTAGTAAAGAAAGACTCGAAAATTTCAACTTGTACCGAAGAAGATCATAAAAAATTCTTCATTAGAGTCGGCACTCGGTTACTCTTTGGAAGCAAATGGCGATCAAATAGCTTTTGAATATGGGTATGTTCAGTTTGCCACGAAGTTTCTAATACGCAGAATACTCCTAAAACGACTGAGACTATATTATAGTCGATATAGTCAAGCCTGTCTGTTCAGTTAATATGTCTTACAGCTCCATATCTCTTTACATTGCTATTCGATAACATCTCTGGGACTTTACCAATAACTTCAAGCGATATGACGACGACTTCAAAAGAAAGACTTCTTTAGGTACATCGAGTTTGTTAACATTTTAGATCTGTAGAGCTGTATGTCACCTGTATTTTGTTGTAAAGAGTTCGAGAAAAAATGCAACACTGCTCCAAAAACATAGAACCATAGTTCAGGTTCAGATAATGTGACTCACTTTACAAACTACAGAAGCAGTTTGCGCCAACAATGTTCCATGTAAAGTTACTTTTCGCTTATTTCACCCACTTAATGACTTAAGAAACTGTTCTAACCTATTGATGTTCTTATGTAGTTTTTTTGTTGAAGGATAAGGTGAAGTCACTTATACTTAAGAGGAAGAGGTACTGCGAGTCTATTAAAAGCTGCCTATTGACAATGTTTGCCGATTTAACACACCGACCTTAAATATCGACGTTCTTTTGAACTTTCTTTTTGTCAGTGGATAAGTCAAGTATTGATTTCAAAAAACCTTAAACTCAAAATCTATTAAGAGTCGAAGACACTTATTCTTAAGACTAAGAGTTACTGCTATAACCGCGGGAGTGGTGTCTACGTCAATAAAAAATAATAGTTGCTGTAAGTTATTAAAAGTTCCTACTGACACAACTCAAATTACTTCGCAAGCAACTCAGAGCTTTACCGATTTGACATACCGATCTTATGTATCGATGTTCTTTTGTACTTTCTTTTTGTCCTTTCATAACTCAAACCGTGATTTCAATAATTTTTAAAAGAAAAAGTTATAGAGTGTCGAAATAATTACAATTTATACTAAAAACTTCTCAAAATCAGCAGCGTAGTCTTTAATGGACAATGTTGTGCTCAATTCTTCAATTAAGTTTTTCTAGCTTTAAACTCTTAAAAATACACTCGCTTGCATGATCATTTATAATTAATTTTCATTTATTGTTTAAACCCACACATACTTACACATACCATACGTTCATGCCACATTTTGAAATCCACCCTCAGTTAGTATTTTTGTCATTGCCTGCCTATTTTTGGAATGTTGCACGTAAAGACTCGTAATGAAAAAATTGTGTTGCCCCAAATAATAGTTATTACATACATACATATATATTATATATGTAGAAACATATTACATACAAATATATCACATATATAAATTCTTCAATGAAGAGCCATAAATTACAACAATTACGATTAATTAATTCTTAGCAAGGGCTATGCAGCTGACGTTTCTGTTTGTTTCGATAAACTTTTGATTAAAAAATTTTCAGAATTTTTATGAAAAAACAAATAAAACGAAGCTGAGTACGAACAGTTAAAGTTTGATGCTTACACAGTGAAGTGAGCGCAAGCAAATAGCAAAAGTGAAGAATGCCATTCGAACAACTCTAGTTGGTAGACTGTATACAGACCTGTGCAAAATAATAGGTACGCAGCGATGTATTCATAGAGTTTCACATATTCATCTCTTTTAATTTTTGGATGTAAAGACTACAACTGAGTTTTTTCTATGACAATAAAAACGTTTTTGAACGTGAGGAAGTAATAGTTCTCGGCTTAAACTTGGAGCTAGTTGTTCAAAGATTTGGTAGAGGAGAATTATATAAGGATTTTTGAGAATTATAGAAAGATTTTTAAGTTCCATTTGAGAACTTTATATTTCTGAAAAGTTGATTTAATATTTTTTATAAGTCTGATTGCGTCCGCTCAATATACTTTTCAAAATCTGGAGCTAATATTGAGTTGGATTCCTTTGCTGTAGCAATTGCTTACATTTTTATGGGTTTTTTCTCAGGTTTAATTAATATTTAATTCCAAATTACTTGAGTCAAGTCTATATGCTCTTCAAGTTCTGAAGATATTGCTTTTGATTTCTGGTCTGGAAGACTGGCTTATATTATATGGATTTTTTTCCTTTTCCTTTCTATACATTTTTTTTTTGTTTAAGAATAAGGGGGGGTTGGCGTATATGTACCTTTAAATTCTGGTTGTTTTAATGTAGCTAATTTAGCTTTATGTGGAATACCTTTTTTAGCTGGGTTTTATTCTAAGGATTTGATTTTAGAAGTTGTTTCATTAAGTTACATTAATATATTTTTTTTTTTCTTATTTTTTTTTTCTGCTGGATTAACTGTTTGTTATTCTTTTCGGTTGGTTTATTTCGATTTTAATTCGATAAAAGTACTTTGGCAGTAATGAACTCTAATTGTTCAAATGTTAGAGGAGCTGAATTAAAGGTATGCTATTTGGTGGTAAATTTGAGAACTTAATATTTCTTAGAGGTTGACTTAATTGTTTTCTAAATTAAGGTCAAATCAGTATACTTTCCAAGATCTGAAGATATCTGTATTGATTCTTGGTCTCGAACAATTGCTTATGTTTTAAGGATTTTTCGTTTATACTTTCTAAACATTTCAAGGCATGTGTTCTAGAATATGTTTAAGTTTTTGATTTGATAATGGCTCTTTGTTGGACTGTATTCGGACAGAAAAATGTATTTGGTGGCAAGTTTTTAAAAACTAAGCAGGTCATTATATCAATATAAAAGTTATATACCGGTTATATACAAATTATATACCAGTTATATCTATTTCTTCCACAACTTTTTACAAGAATGCATATATTTTTGGTATTTATATATGTAGTATGTATGTACCAATGTATTTTCAAACAATTTATTTTTTTTATTAATTTTTAAACTGCTTCTTTAACTATAGGAAATAGGAAATTAGGGACTGCTTATTATACTATATATCATATTTTTCATTAATAACATATTTTTTTTATTTTGTTTTTGGTTTATTTTTACTTACAACCATACATACATATTTGCTAATAGGTATTTATTTTCGATTTTTCAACCACAGCTATGCCAAAAGTTCCAATACATACAAATGTATGTACATAGACAAGTACATGTTATTATATTGTCACTATGGGATTAGCAAAAGTTTTAATATTTTCCAGTAACACCTGTATGCGACAGTTTTCAACAAAAGTTTTGTCCTTAAATTGGCGATGGCACAGACAATGACATTGTAAACTCATACAAGTATACATACTTGAATGTGTATTTGTACATTTTTATATGTATGAAGCAATTTTAGTTTAAATTTTAATAGAAGCTTTGAAGTGCGAAAGTTTGCAATTTGCGGTTATTTTTGCTCGATTTCAAAATTTAATTGATTTGAATTGGATTGTGTATTCTATCGAAGCAGCCAAATGTTATTAAATAAAGTTGTGTATAAACTTTGTGCATTAAAACCTCGGTATGGTTTTCGAATTTTAAATAATAATTATATAAACTGTTAAGGGCAAGGAGAAAATATTGTGGATTGTTGAACAAACATTATTATATACTTTTCGTTCCACCTTTTTTTTAGATTCTCCATGCTGTTATTAGACCTTTTTATTTTTAGAAAGGGGCAAATAAAAATATTTTAATCTGTTCAGCAGATAAATGCAGATTGTGACTGGTAAGATTATCAATCTTATAGCATTAACGCCAATAAAGCAATAGTCTGTTTAAACCCTCACGACTAGGGAGAGGTCAGCCTTACTGAGGGTAAAGACATCACTAGATCTTGAGCCAAAAGGCTTTTGTGACAGCGCATGTACCGATGGTGGCGCAGCATTGGCCAAACTCAGAATACAAAAAATATGAGCACCGACCCGCTTCAATTCTAGTGATCGAGCTTCTAGGGGGTTCCTTTCTCCAGTCTTATCACAAAGAGACTCGATGCAATAACAATGTTAGGTACTACTTGACTCCTGCTATCTGACTGAATAGTCACTTCTACGAAGGAGGCTGTACTCCGGAGCAATAAATCTACTGATACCTTAATGGCTGCAACCTCGGCTTGGAAAACATTGCTGAAATTAAGAAGTCGAAGAATTGATTCCTCAGTAAAGGAGCTCACTGCCCTCTTCTTCAACGGTTTCTTACCATCCACAACTCCATCGCAGGTATATGGGTAGAGAAGGAGGTCCGAAGACTCACAATGAGGCGTGTGAGGTTTGATTCAAATCAAAATCGTGCTCCTCCCTATGTTCCAGTCCATCAGTCTATGAAGAGCTTTTTAGTAAGAAGGAAGAAAGGCTGATGGGTCTGAAGTCCTCAGCTGTAACGTGGGAGCTCTTGGTTTAAAACAAAAAGAAATAATAGGAGGTTGCTAATCGTCCGAAAAATTTGAGCCACACAAAATGATAAGGCTCAAACACTACTGTGTGATTATCAAATAGCAGTGGTTAAAAATGTATACAGTTGAACTTGAAGTTTTTGTGGGGTCGCCACTTGTTTAAATATTTATTTACTTAAAATTATGAATAATACTTAATTATTACGATATGAAAATCATCTAAACGAAGTTTTGATAAAGCTTTTCGTGAGAAGTGTTGCCACCTTTTTCAAAACTTTAATATTTAAAATATTTACGGAACACCTATTGTAAATTTGCTTCTGTCGTATGTAAATATAAATACAAAATTTTATCCTTCGTCTTCTTCCTGAAAATATATCTAGTGGTTGGTAGTATGGTATATTAGTTTAACTTCATCAACTTTCTATACTTAAATACAAATGAGTTCGATGGCAATTGAATTCTGATACTCATCCTACAGCAGCTGCAGATACTTATTTATTGAAGAGTTTCTGGATTCGTAGCGTGGAACTGCGTTAAGGAAAAAATGCGATGATCTCATTTTTTCGAAGAAAATGGGTTTGTGTTTCAGGTAATGAAAACTAATTGAATGCTTGAGTTTGCTAGTGGTCCATATTTGTATAGAAACCGCAGGGCTGGACTTAAGCTCTATTTACTATTAATCTTTACAGATCAGCCAGCAAAATGTTAGTTTGATATATATTCGTGTTCTGAAGTACAAAAGGAGTCTAGTATCTTCTGCCTGTATGTACCACACATAGCCAAACGGACCCGGATTATTATCCGGCCAAGGGCTGTCAACTTGGCACCATTCCTCAAATTGTTTTAGGAAAGTTTTCTGCCTCTCGAAAACGACAATACATTTACTACATTACCCACCCTTGGCAAGGAATTTAAAAACTTCCAGACATATTTTTGAGATAAATAATATTTTCGTAAAATATTATCTGTGTATTTGGAAGGGGCGTGGAAGTTACATGGCTACCTTTTTGTCGAACAACTTCATGGCATGAACTATATTCCTTTTATTACAAACAAAGCTTTAAGCAGAACGGTATTTCATTTTCGGTTCCATCTTCTCTCTCCATTTTCTCCCTCTTCTCTCATTCTCTTATATAAAAATTCATTTAACGGCTGCCGTAGTGACCCTTGTGTCATTTATTACCAGATAAGAATGTTTCCTCAGCAGCAGCTGCTCCGAACATTTTCACCACATAAAATGAGCAATTTTTCAGTGCGCTCAAGAAAGACGCAGAACAACAGAAAAATGATTTCAAAATATTTTGAAATTTTTTTGCTTTAAACGCCAGACTGTCGGGGGTGTGGTGTAATTAAGCGGCTTTGTTTA
This sequence comes from Bactrocera correcta, assembly GCA_027475135.1. NCBI lineage: Eukaryota > Metazoa > Arthropoda > Insecta > Diptera > Tephritidae > Bactrocera > Bactrocera correcta. Next base: position 29,724 of record JAPZAG010000904.1, on the reverse strand, counting down.
ATACTCAAAAACAAAAACTGATTACAAAAACTGATTGCGAAACAGCTGCTGAGTGAATATTACGTATAAGGAAAAGATCGAAAAAATCTTAACAGAAAAACAAAGCCGAAATCGGCCAGTAGGTAGAACCAGCTTTGACTTTTGATTGAGACGACAATAAACCAGTTTAAACACGCAACAAAAAAAAAAAAAAAAAAGACGAAGAGCAAAGCGTTGAAAGATTATAAAAAGAATTGCGAATTCGAAATTCAAGTGAACTAGTCAAAATAGTTAAAGACACTTTAAAGCGAAAAGCCGCAAACAGAGCGTTGCCGAATGAGGTAAACAAAATGAATTCGCGAATGTGCAAAATTTTATGGGTTCACGGGCATTCGCAAAACAACATAAAAAATACAAAAGAAAACAACAACAGCGACCATCTCATAGTTTCACATGGACACGAAGTGACTAAAGCATATTATAATTGGGCTTAACTCCAACCGAATAAGAAAGCTTCGATAAACGAGCGCGATAAATACCTAGCTGTAGATGTGCGATTTTTAGCGTAGATAATACACACTATCTGTATATAAATACATATGTACAACCACATATAAGTATGCAAATCATGTACACATAAGTTCTTGCAAAATTTTGCGGCAAACTCAGCGGCCGGTCACTCTTTTGCCCACGTCTTCGCGTGAGTTATGCGTATGAAGTCACTTATTAGCAAAGTGTTTATGCTTTGACGGGGCTTACGCCCCGCGAAAGGTGATTAAGGAAATGCTTGACCTGTAGCAGGTGCTTGCCCCCTGTTGGTTTGGCTTCTGTTTTCTTATTTTCGAAAATACGCAATCATTAACTCTTGGTCAGTGTATTAGATACATCGACTGTCGGCACTTTTACTTGAAATTAATCACAGTTTTGGTGTGAATGAGTCGCTGTGAACGCGCGTAATCACTTTTGCCGTAGATAATTTTATAATAAACTAACTCTGACAGACTTTTTGGATAAGTTTGCGTTCCATCTATAAATAAAAATAATATTTTTTTTCGATGGGTCTTAAGTTCGGCCTTTTTCGCTGCTCCCATACAGTCAAGGAGCCACCGGAGATCAGGCGCAATGAACTTTTTCACGGAAGGGTCGAAATTTAGACGGAAGGTTGGGAAAGTTTTCTGTAAATATCTCTCCCTTAAGCTATTATTAAGGTAGTAGTAAAAGTAATGACTACTCCGAATAGTAGTATCTTTCAGTGAGATTCACTCCGACAGCAAAGCGGAAATACTGGCTTTGAGCTCGCTGATAGTGCGCTCTATGTTAGTTAGGCTATCTCTGTTTTCGTTGTTGCTGTAGCGGCATAAAACAATCCTAAAGCAATTTTGAGGAATGGTGCCGAGTTGACAGCCCTTGGCCAGATAAAAATCTGAGTTCTCTCCGGGTATTTGGACCCACCTGTCGTGGGAACGGCATTTTCAACTTCCTCTGTCTCCACTTTCGGTAACATTTAACAGTATTATTGTCAGACCCGTCTCGATTTTTTGATCATAGTGTAATCGCTGGAAATTGCTTAACAGAAAAGCTCGCGAGAGAGGGCAACTTTTCCATGATTACATCGGATTGAGAACAAGTTGGGTCAGGATTGTCATCTTGCGTTATCAGGTGCTGATTAACAACTAGCTCCCGTGCGGCTGCGAGGTTTACTAGCTTAATGTGCAATGCAGGAGATCCACTGCACCCCTTGCTCCCAGTAAGGTTAATCTTGCTGCAATAGTAAGAACTCTTACTGGTCATTGTGTAATAGACGTGCATGGGGTAAGGCAATCTCAAAGCACTTTGCTCTTGGGATCGAACTTTTAACCTAACTGAACCTATGGTCGCATTTCGCAAGCGACATCGCTTCGCTCTACAAGCTATTAAAACGTTCCTAGAAGATCCTACGTTTTCGAGCCCTATTTAGCGATGAGATCCATTTTTGGCATAGGGCAGGTAAACAAGCGAAATTGCAGCTCTTGCCATTTCATCCATAAAACACAACGTTTTGGTGTGGTTTGTGAGCCGTTGGAATCTTCAGTCCATATTTCTTTAAGAATGCTGACGGTGAGAACGTAACCGCCAATGGCGACTTTTGTCGCGCCACAACCGACTATTTGATGTCTGAAATTGAAGATCGTGATCTCATCGAAATTTGGTTTCAACAGCATGGAACCACTTCCAGCACATCGATTGGCCACCAAGATCGTGGGATATCATACCGTTAGACTTTTTATTGCGGGGATATGCAAAGTCTAAAGTCTATGCGAACAATCCCGTTTCGATTGAATCTTTGAAGCAAAACATCACGCGTGTCATTCGCCAGTCAAAATGCTTTAACGAGTCATCGAAAATTGGACTCAACGAATTTCAGCATTTGCCGCGACATGAGATATTAATGATTTACACATAAGATCGCGTTAACATGATCAGCCTTATGTCTCTTATTACAGCTTTTTTGCACAATGATTGCAAAATCGTCAGATTTGTGACCTTATAGTGATATCTGAGTGATGTTTTGAATGGATTTACAACGATATCTTCACACTGGAAACTTATGTCCAATTATCAACTGAACAACGTTCCTTGAGGTCATTAGTTTTCATCCACTTAGATCTTGAACACATTCTTAAAATTAATCAATATAAAAATAATAAGAGTCAATAACCTTGATTTAGTTTAGTCTTTTGTGCTTCGCTTAAGCTTGTTACCAGAGAGTTTGCCAATAAAATAAAGTCTTCTGTAATTTGAAGTTTAAGAAGAAGAGTATTGCTTTGGACAAGTCATTCCTTCATTCACAAGTCAAGTTCAAATACTTGTGTGAAGTTTTATCAAATTTCCTCTTAATTTTTTTTACTCTTTTTTATAGTTTCTGTTCCAAGAGTTCGTATATTTTTCTACGAATTTGCATACTTATGAAAGAAAGCTTTTGCGTCAGACAACTAAGTCTCAGTCACCAAAAACAACGAAACCAAAGTAATTAATTTGCATATTTCATGCGAATCAGAGTTAGACGACCAAAGCTACGCTAATGAGTGGCTAAACGTGCTGCTTTTGGTGTGGCCTTAAGAAAGTGTTTGGGTGTCAAGTTAGCCAGTCGATGACTCACAAGAGATGACTAGTGTCTGCTAGATAGTCAAGCTAAGCTAGACAGTTACGCCCTGGTATATGTGCATAAATACTTCCGAAACAAAATATTCACGGAAATAGCTTATAACGACTTAGACTAATGGGAAAAATTTGAGTTGTTTTCACTAAATTTTTGAGATCCGATGTTTTGTTTTGCCTTCAGAAATATCTCAAAATCGCGGGATTTAAATTATGGTAAATAAAGTTCAAGTATATGCTTGGATTTCTCGGTAGAAATCAAAGCCACCGCTTAAGCTTAAGTCGACTTAAGCTGTTTTAACAAGTTGTCACAATCATTAATTCATTTCAAAAGTGTTTATGCCTGCACTAATATAATATTTTTATATTTTTTATGGTATTATGTGGCAAAATAAATAATTAATTGTCTTTCTCTTTCAATTACAGATTTACCACACGAGCTTATAGCTATTTTATATTTGCCACTGGAAACCATTTTGAAAGCGCGCAAAATTCTAGTAATGAATTAATTAATGAGCATAAATGCAATTTAATTTAAATCAATTTGCCACGTTGTGATTTAGTGATTAAAGAAAAAAAAATTAAATTAAATAAAAAATAAATTGTTGGTGAACGAAACCCGCTGAAATTGTATCCTCAGTGTGTGGGCGCCTGTGCGAGCCAAGTGAAAAAGTTTAAAAATTTAAATTCAACGCGTATTGCTAAATTATTCAATTAATTTGTGTGCTTTCCGTGTTTATTCGTTCGTTCGTTTGGTGCGTTTTTGTATGAGTTCGCGAAATTCGAGTAGTGGTAACGGCTTTTTATGGCACATCGGGCACTCATTGCACAAGCGTAGCGAGAAGAAAATGAAAACAATTTCATGATACTACAAGTGGTCTGAATCAGTGATACTAAACTATTTGAGAATGCCGTCGACACCGTACGATTTGGTGCAGGATGATCAGGATTTGCGTGTGCCGTTGCATGCCGAGCAGGCCTTCTTCCATGGCATCACATTTCAAGCTAAGGTGAGTGAAAAAATTTGCATAACTTTTGGTTTGCTTTTCATGTATATATTTATTCGTATGTAGCTTATTTTTATTCAACCTTAATCATATATTCCACGATTTATTAGAGAAAAAAGGTGAAAAATATTTATTCATCATAACCTCAATCTCAAAACGAAATCTGAGTTTTAAACGAAAATGAAAATCTTTTAGTTCAGTTGTACGAATTAATCGCAAGAATAAGGATTTTTATAAACATATTTTTACATAATCTCAAACTTTAATGGATCTCCAGATAGATCTCGAGCCGTAAAGGAAGGTTTTTGAACAGAGATATTTTTGTAATCTGTGATTGTGATAGAAAATTTCCGAAAAATTTAAGAGAATGTTGCTGAACAAGATCTGAAATTACTGGATTCGAATGACTCCAAATGTAGACCTGTTAGGTTAGGGTAATCTAGTAGACCAATAATCCACGGCTAGATTAGTTCTGGTCTTTTACGATATCAGATGGAATTCAATTACTAGGTCCAAGAGGAGTATTTATTATTTGGGATGCCTGCGCTTGACGTGTATTTTAATAGACTCTACGGCCTCATTATCGATACCTCCTCCAGTGTATCACATCGTGGGCACCCCAGATGATCACAGCGTAGTCTTGCCAATGCGGGACAAGTGCACTATAGATGTTTCATTGTGAGTGTTGTTGACGATATTGGACCACTTTTAGATATAGCTGCCAAACAAATTGATTGATCAAAATCCGTTTCTTGCATGAATAACATTTTTATTTGAAAATCTTGTAAAAGAACCATAGAACCATATAGATGCTATCCCAATTAAACTGACCGATCAAAATTACGAGAGCTTACTAGAGCTGTAAATAACTTATAAAAGTGGTATAGTCTTTTTTGGATCTATCTATAAATAAATGGTACTAGTTTATACCAGTTTACGATATTTATACTAGTTGATTATTCGATTCGTTTGCTGGGTTGTAGAGAGTTGTAGATACCTCAAAAAGTGGTATAATCTTGTTTAGTTCCACTTGCACTAGTTTATACCAATGTATGATACTTATACCAGTTGCTTATTCGATTCGTTGTGTACAGTGTTTGGGCTATTTCATGTTTTTGCTTAAACAAATAAAACTTTGTAAAATTATTAGAAAATATTATTGCAAAACAACAGGGTTGCTTCGAAAATCGCAATATGTTATGGAACATTTTCTCCTTCTACCCCAAAAATCTATTATATTTCTAATATTTTAACCATTTCTTCAGAAACATATATTTTTGAAATTAATTTAGTAAATTTTAAGTGAATGTGGCAACACTGTTCATTATAGAAAAACTCATATTCAACAGTTTTATGCACCTTTTAAGAATTATTTTGTACTATTATTTATCGCCAGCGTCAGAGGAAACTATGAGGAAGTATGTAGGTTGTGGCCACAATAACTTCATGCAACACTTCCTTGCAACATCCAACTAAATAAACCAAAATATCTCTGCCATACTCAATCATCGTTTATGTGCTTTTAAATTATATAATTCGTAATACTACCAAATTGCAACTGTCACTCGACTAAGTGTTGACCAAGAAGTAGTTCACTGTGTTGCCTAATAAATAAATTGAAATTTTAATTGCTGGCAATTAAAAATTTATCTAAACTAATAAATGGGTTATATGCAATTGTATAAATGTTTATATGTGTATATAGTATGTGTGTGTGTACTAGCAACATTTATGACCATTCTAAATGCAAAGTTATTGTGCAATTAATTTGCTTTAGTCACATGCAGATGCCAATGAATAAGAATAGATGAATTTCCTATGATACTCTAAGCCAAGTTTGTACAAGAGTGCATAAGATAATACATGTGTATGCCATATAATATTCTTTTATGTACTTATATACATATATACTACATTTGTGCCTTCAAGCATTCGGTTTGTGTGTATATATTCTCTTTTTTGTTTTCTAATTTCGAATTCTTACGAAAACCGTAGTAGAGTTGTTAGTAATATGCTTTTTGTTTTTATTTTATTTGTTATTGTTGTTTTTTAATTTACCTTAGCTTTTTGCACTAATACTGAAGCATTCATTCAAGGTGTGATGAGGCAGCTTTGTGGTATTCGGGTTAGTGTAATTGAATGTTAATTGGAAAATCCACCGAATATTCCATTTTAATTGAATGGTAATAACATTTGAAGAATTTCCATTACAATTTTCAAACGCTTTTGGCTTAAATAAATAATTTATTGCTGTTTTACATTCACAAATGTTTAAATTTACAACCACATCGAATATTTGGAAATATTCCTCAAAGTGCCGAAGTGAGTTGTGTTGCTGTGTTCTTGTTTTTTCATGTTGCAAACACAGAGGGGAAGTAACGGAAATTTTTATAAGAGAATGTTGTTGTTTTCATTTTTCCAGATAATCAGTTGAAAGATACATATGTACATACATATATAGGTACGCAGATAGATTCATATATTTTAGACTATATCGGTTAGACAGACCCATTAAATCACAATTTAAATCAAGAATCTGACATTTTTAGAATAAATTGTTGATATCTTTTTTTTTAATAGTAATTTTTTTTCGAGTAAATCTCGAAGTTTTAAGTCGCAGCTTCTAAAATTTGTACAGTTCGAACACAAAGGTTTCACCTAGCGCCTACTCAGTCATATTGACCCACTAAAACATTGATTTTTGAGCCTAATATCCCGCAATGTCTAAGCCTTGCAACAATAGTAAAGAAAAATAAATTGATATTTCTAGAATAAAATGTTACTATTAATTTTTTTAAGTTTCGATTGGCCTAGAGGATCGCATGTACTTCCATCATTAGATATAGTCAGGATTTGAGGAAAATATCTGAAATTGCTAGAATAAAATGTAGTTATCCTTTCCTCAATATAGTAACTTTGTCGACTAAAAAAACGAAGTCATAGTTCTTTTATAACGAATTGGTAATATTGATCCCTTAAAGTATAGCCTTTAGACCCGGATCGTGAAATTCGAAATCAAACCTCTAAGCATTGAATTACTTACTCCAAATTTTTGTCGCTTTATTCCTCTAAGCCGAACTCTTTCAGGTTGTTTAATGTTTAAAATACCGAATTTTAGACTACTTGCTTATTAATATTATTGAATATATTATTCCGCGTTTTGTAAGAACCCATATTTTTATTATTCTGCACCCATTATTCACGTCCATGCATTGTGCTCTTTTGAATTGTAAAACAACTTAACCGTTAGGATTATACTAACATTCTTGGGAACAATCTGAGACTGTTTAATTTTTTATCTCAGTAAAAACCATTTCCAAAGAAAAGTAAAAGCATGTTTGGTTTAAAAATAAGTTAATTTTTTCGAAAAACAGCGCGCGTTAACGTCTGTGAAACAATGCTTGCCGACTACCAGGATGTCATGAAACGTAGTATTACTGACGATGAGTCTTGGATTTATGCTTACGACTTGGAAACAGATGATCTATCGCCGAATATCGTGGCAAATGTAAGCCAAAGCCAAAAAAAAAAAAAAACAATTGCAAAGCAGGTCAAAAATTAAAGTTATGCTAACAGTTTCCTTCGGGTGTGCGGTGTGGCTCAAACCGAATTCCTTTCGACCTGTCAAAAAGGAATACTATTTGAGTATTATACGTAGTTTGGGTGAAGCAATCGTTAAGAGAGTCCAGAATTATAGGCCGACAACTCTTCGGTTTGATTCTTCGTAAGTTTTTCGCCAAATTTTCAACTAATATTATACCGCAACCACTGTATTCGCCTGAGATAGCTCCATGTGACTTCTGGCCATTCAGCAAACTCAAACGACTGCTTCGGGGAAACCGTGAATAGCTGCATTGAAGGCTTTTCCGGGAACTGACTCTAACAATTGTTTCGAGTATTGGAAAAAAACGTTTGTAAAAGTGTATTGAGCCAAGGAGGATGGCATCGATTTTAAAGAATGAATAAAGAATTTTGAAATAATGGATAGAAGTCTTACTATTTTTTGCTCATAGCCGTATAAAATTTTTTTTAGATAACATGAAGATGCTACTTTCATTTTTATGTATATACATATTTATATCTACACTATAGAGAAATGGGCATTGTTTAAAAACGTATTGATCCTGTAATTTGGCAATGATGTTGAGGAACCGAAAGAAGTTGTAGAGGGTTGTATAATTCGATGGCTCGGCTGGTCAACGGTGTTGTCAGTATCGTTATATAAAACTTCACATTACCCTCGCTGTTCTTTTACAAAAACTGTATCATATCAACGACACGAGCATCACTTTCGGCTTTTCAAACTATATGAGCGTGTATAAAATCCAAAATGACGACGTATGCCTCAATTGTTAGTTTTTAAATGAAGAAAGGATTTGAACAAATTTTTCAATGGTAAACTCAGATAACATCTAACAATCTTGGAACGACATTTCATTTTTAGGAATTTAGATATCCAACTTCAAATTTCTGGAAAATTTTTTTGTAACCTCTTCTAATCTATTATCAAATCATTGATATTGACAATCATACATCAGGAAACTCTTCAACGCTTTTACCCTCAAAAGCTCACTCTTATCAGAGGAGAGAGTAGTTGCTCTCGAAGATATTTCGAATCAGTTTTCTTATTTTTATCCAGGTTTTAGGGATCGATTCTCTGATAATATATTTCAGGTTAGTGTACCCCATTTTTTATATGTTTTCCAATGCCTTACCCCAAACGACGATTAGGTTTTATTACTTTCTTCGAAGTTCGCTTGGCATATACTAACCGTGTTATGAATATGAGACCGGGAGATTCCATTACATTTATAATGAAATCGTGATGGTAATAAGTTCTATATGATGGAATTTCTGTATGAACATTGCAGGCCACTGTTGAGTCTTGCCAAAATTTTGATAGAAAAATATTGGAAGTTTATACCCAAATGTACTCGTCTATGAGGTCAACCGAATAATTTGCAAACTTTTATGTTTATTTTTGCTTAAGAGAATCTCTTATGACTCTTTAATCTTCAGCATTCATTTTATTTTTTATTTCTCTCTCATTTTATTTGTTTACCAATGAGATTGCAAAACCCATTAAAGATTCATTTCATAATATACACATATGCATATATACATAAAAAACGTAAAGATTATATGAGTGTAATGGCCATGGCAATATTCGATTACAATCACGAAGAGAAGAGTGTTTGTAAATATTGTCTTGAGTACAGTTTTATTTTCAGGGTCAACGGTGACTCCAAAACTCATGTGGATAAAAAATTCAAATAATATTTCCAAAAAAGTTAAATGCCGTCCTCGATTTACACCCTTCATATTCGTCAAGCTTGCTTAAATCGGATAGTAGTTTGACCATACATTAAGTTGGTACGAAGTGTGTTCAAAAAGTGTCGCGAATTTTGTGTTTTTTCAAAAATTATTTATTTATTCATGAATATCTATTTTGTCCCCATGTGCCAACGGTTTTTCCAATCTTCGAAGCACCTCAAAAAATCATTTTTTTTTATCTTCTTCAGCTCCTCCTTCGATGCCGTCTTTATCTCGTCAAGAGAAGCGTAACGTCGTCCTTTCATGGGCCTCTTCAGTTTAGGGAACAAGAAAAAGTCACAGGGGACCAGATCTGAGGAATACGGTGGCTACGGCATCATTAGTGTGTTGTTTTTGGCCAAAAAGTCGCGCAAAAGCAACGATGTGTGTGAGCAGGGCCGTTATCGTTTTTGTTCTTCCACAAATCCGTTTCTGGCGGATTGCTTCGCGCAAATTGCGCATAACTTGCAGGTAATACTCCTTATTGACCGTTCTTCCCTGTGGCAAGAACTCATGATGCACCACGCCCCTGCAATCGAAGAAAGCTGTCAGTTACGATTCGCGATACTTTTTGAACACACCTCGTATGTGATTTATACTATTTGGTTGTTCCATTCCCGGCTCTCGAAGGTACATATCTAATGATAAGAGTAGTGAAAAAATTGATTATAAATTGCATATTAGTGTTCGAGTCTGAGAAAAATCTGTTAATATCGAGGCACCTAGCCTAACATGACCGTATCTAAACTGTTTCTGTCTTCACTTCAGTCTAGCCAGTAGAATTTCTTAAAACTACAAATTTGTTAAAATGTTTTTGCTAGCAAACTTTTTTGGCTCAAACAGCTTTTTTAACTATCTATCTATATCTTTTTCATAAGAATCAATTTTTAGGTTAGGCCTCCAAAAATACTAGAAGTTTTAAATGTTATCTAGTTTTAGAATATTTTCTTTTACTTCTTCTTCTTCTGTAATGGCGTATCGAATGCGATATTCGCCGTTGCCAATGCGCAAAGGACCATAAATGTTTCTCAAAACTTCTCTCTCGAAAACTTGTAACGTTGACTCTTCAGCTGTTGTCATCTTTCATGCCCTTGTACCATATATGTAGCAGGATGGGAATAATGATTGATTTATAGAGTTTGGTCTTTGTTCATCCAGAGAGAACTTTACTTTTCAATTACCTACCCAGTCCGAATTAGCACCTGTTGGCAAAAGTTATTCGGCATTGGATTTCGAGGCTGACATTGCTGTTGGTGTTAATACTGGTTGGTTCCAAGATAGATTATCCGCGACTTCGAAGTTATGACTATGTATCAGCAGTGACGTGGAAAAAGCAGAACTAACAGCGCAGTTGATGAGGTCAATTACATATATCAATGTCATCTGTAGACTTCTAGAAGATTGTACCAGCTCGTTTACGCTCTGCAGCTTGAATTATTTTCTCCAGGAGTATATTGAAGAAGTCGCACGATAGGAAACTGCCTTGTTTGAAATCTTGTTTGGTATCGAACGGCTCGGAGAGGTTCTTTCCGATCCTGACGAAGCTTTTGGCATAGCTGAACACCAGTTGAATCGGTCAGAGGAATTGGGTTTTGAACCCGATGTGGTATATTGCTTTCACTGCCATTTAGCAGGCTAAAAAGTGTTTCTCCATAATTTTAATATGTTCTACAAGAGAGTTTAGATTATTTTGCTTGTTTCAAAAATATATCTTAAGATGTTAACACTTGAAAAAAAAATTGTTTATTGGAGGTAGAAATAGATCCTTGTGAGTCTGGTATTTTGTCCGTAGAAGAAAGAAGTGCCCTTTTTTTAAATGAATATTGGGGTCGTTCTTAAAATAACCATTAAAAATGCTACACAAAATTGGAATATTTTTTGACAGACTTCCAGTTGAGAGCTGAGGTTTTTGAATTTACGACTTTATTGCTCTGAAAGCCAGAAATTAATGTTAAATGTTGACTGAACTCAAGAAAAACTATGCATAATTTCGGAATCTTAAAAGAAATCATAAGTAGAGAATATCTAAAAATATGGGAACCGCTTGGACTGAATATAAGATTGTGAAACTTATTTGTCTCAAAAGTGAATTAATACCTTGTAAAGGGTTTACGATTACGAATACCATTTCCAAAAAAAAAATAAAAAACGAAATCCCTTCACTCGACAAACTCGATTCGTTAGAAACCGAATACTCTTGACTTTGATACCATGTGGTTTCGAAACTTAGCTACTACAAGTTTTGACGTAGGTGCATGAAAATTCTAAGCATGCAGTATATTCTCGAAATAAATAAGTTTCATATAACAATTCAAAGGATCTCAAATTCATAACGTCTTACGTACCAGATATACCATCGGACAGGAGAAGAACTTCAACGTAACATGTAACAAGATCGCTACTGATTATAGATATGCATATGTATCTCACTATGTATTATTAAGTATGATTTTCAGCCGAAAATATATGAATCATCTTTCGTAGATGACCACGTCGATTATTCATGCTTCTTTATTGAGTAAAGTAGGTAAAGTGACATGTAGAAAGCTGGCTCATGTGTCAGCAATGTACAAATCAAAATAAAGTACGCACTCGTAAGCGTTTGAGCTTAAAAGTGAAGAGAACTTCATGTAATAAACATAAATGATAGTCAACATATACTTCTAGTATATACCAATAGATGCAAGTTTGTTGCACACTTGTGGCATGCACTGTGCAAATAGAATAGATTGGAATTGCGATTTCAAATGCAACGGAAATGGCAACACGTTCATAAATTATGCCATAAACCGATAAAATTCACACATACATATGCACATACTAAGCAATGTAAATTAGCACTTTTTGAGTATATACTTTTAGTACATGTGTACCTAGTGGAGTATGGTCAGCCCTATGCAGTTGCAGTTAGTTCAACATGATAAAGTTCATATGAGTGCTGGTGTGACAGTAACACTTTATTGTTTTACGGTGTTGTTTTTAGCCATTGGTGTAAGCATGCTCTTCTTGAACCCAGCATTTTTGTGTGCCCCACAAAATGCTGATGAGCAGTTGAGCGATCAGGCATAGCTCTGTTTGAAGCGTGTGTAGCTAAGCGCTTCTCAATCCGTGATGAGTCACTGAAATCAGGTGCTTAAGTCTAGTATTTACGATAGCGGCGGCATATATGACGATTCGCTGCCTTATTTTACAAAATAGTCACGTAATTAAGGGATGATTTCATGTTAGATCATCGTAACGCTGATTGGCGCGAGGTGAGGTAGGCGCTAAACAAATATTACTAATGTTGACTTTTATACTGACAAAGTTGTAGACTAATTTGAAGTCTAATTACACCATTTGTGGCAACTATAAATGACATGCATAAGAATTTCATACTCATACACTTATATCGGTATACTGCTTGATACGATTGTCTCATGTCTCTAATTGTCACAATAGTAAGTTAGTGACTCTGTTAGTCAGGAGTCTCATTTTGGTATTCTGGCAGACACAGTATAGTAGTATACTATATATATGAGACAATCGTCTCAAGCAGAATACCGATATTAGTTTGATTTTTAGATGTATCATTATGTGATCTATGTAATGGATTGCTTTGATTTTTGACTGAATTTATTGGGGTTTTTTTGGTCTTTTCTTATTTTTGTATCGCCATTCAAAAGCTTGTTTTACAGCTTCAATGGCGTTTCTTGATCAGTAATGATGATAAATGTAGCGTTCTCATCTACGTTTTGAAGCGCATCTCTTTTACTGGAGGTCTTTTGACACGAGCCTAAGTGATTCGCTTCATAACCAAATTTTTTACCAAAATGTGTTGAGTCGATCCATTGAGATCTTCTGCTATTTTTCTCATACCAAAACTTAAGTAGATATTTTATCTTCTAACACATGATGTCTGTTTAAGTTGACTCTGACTTTAACCAAAATATAGTAAGTAAAGTTGCCACACAAAGACAGGGCACTATCAAGTTCACTGGTAATTTACAAATATGGAGTTTACTGCACACACAAAAATTGATTGAGATGAGTTAGCTTTAATACTACTCACGAATTTAGTCGTGGAGTCAGCATTAAACACTAATCAGGAACATAGTGTTTATTCTTCTTCTTTACTGGCGTAGACACCGCTTACGCGATTATAGCCGAGTTAACAACAGCGCGCCAGTCGTTTCTTCTTTTCGCTACGTGGCGTCAATTGGATATCTCAAGCGAAGCCAGGTCCTTCTCCACTTGGTCCTTCCTCTGCTTCCCCCGGCGGTTACAGCGCCGAATACTTTCAGAGCTGGAGTGTTTTCGTCCATCCGGACGATCGCCATTCACTTGGAGTGGCCAGAAATGATTCTTTTACATACGACTCAAGCAGCTCACGACTTCCGGTTTTTGACCAATAGACCCGCCACGTAAAAAAATCATACCAATGAAAAGGAACATAGTGTTTACCAAATACCAAAATTATCTTAAGCGGGTGAGTTCTAAATATCACTGTAAACATGGAGATTAACATTCATTACAAAAATGGGTAAACAGACACAAAAATTAACTTGGACGAGTTAGTCTTAAACACGATTATAAACATGAAGTTTACCAAAGAGGAATATTTTCTTGAGCGATTCAGCCTTAAACAGTGCTCATAGATATAAAGTTTACATAAATAAAAGCTTAAATAGGCGAATTAATCTTAAACACTATTATGAATATGGGGTTTACCATATATGAAAATTTGTTTGAGCGAGTTAGCTTTAAACACTACTTAGAAACATAGAGTTTACTATTCACAAAAATATAATTAAGCGAGTTAGTTTTAAACACTGCTATAAACGTGGAGTTTGTCAAATATTCACCTAGACGAGTTAACCCTAAACACTACCCTAAACATGGAGTTGAACATGAATGATACAGAAACATTCACTTAGTTGAATTAACCCTAAACACTACTCACAAACATAGAGTTTACCATACACAAAAACTTAATTAGGCGAGTTAATCTTAAACACTATTATAAATATGGAGTTTACCATACAGGAAAATTTACTTGAGCGAGTTAGCCTTAAACACTGCTCATAGATATAAAGTTTACCACAAACAAAAGCCTAAATAGCCGAGTTAATATTAAACAGTACAATAAACATGGAGTTTATCATGCAGAAACAAATGAGTTAACCTTAAAAACTACTCTAAGAATAGAGTTTATCATACAACGAAATTTGAACAACAACATTTTTGTGTTGTCTCATTAACTTTGGTTTCAAGATTGACAAAAAATTATTTCACAGCTGGAAATTTAAGTGAAACTCAGAGTTTCTTAAACACCTTTCGTGAACATCTTTCTTCAATGTGTTTATTAAACACCTTACTGACAATTTCTTGCTACAGTCGAAGAAGAGGAGGTCGAATTAGCTCAGCACTTTCTTCTTGATAGTCCAGCGTTTTCCAGATTGAGACTTAAGAACTTGGGAGTTCACATTTTCGGATGTCCAACCGAACTAGGGAGAGTAGAAATTGAACATCGGAACAAAATTTGATTGGTTACAAAGTGCTCGGCTGGCTTATAAGTCCGAATCACGAAAGTTATATTTTTATAGCATTACAAAAGACTGCATCTATTTAGTAGTGCAAAGGAGAGCTTTGGATCAGCCATCCAACCTAATCTAAAAAACTTACTGACAACTGCTCATAAATACCAAACCTTTAATATGAGTCCTTGAATATTTTTAGGGATTGTTTCGCAAGTCTGGGCAAATCTCTACTTTTGTAGAACGAAGAAGAAAATAAAAAAAAAAAATAAAATGGCGTGCAATAATTAAGTTTAGTTTATAAACCGCAGTCCATAACTTCATTGCACCAATTCACCGTCATAGTGTAAACAACACAAATGTGCAAAAACTGAATTTTCCTGTGAGCCAATGGCAAGCTTAGTGTGGCGGTTGCAATGAGGAACGAGCAACCCAAAAACTTAAAATAAAAAAATGTGAAAACTTGTGGCAGACGTTATGAGGCAATGAAGTTTCGTCGAGCGAATGACATTGAGTATGGCGACGACATTGGATACAGGTCGTCTTGAGCACGCCACCAACCGGGCGTTTGAGTGTTGGCAATAAAAGTTGGCGAAAGAGCGGCAGCGGCGGCGGCGGCAACATCGAGGCGGAAGCAGCACGCGAAATTTTAATGTGACTTTTGAAACGAACTGTTGCACGGTTGTCGCGCTGCCAACAAGCAGCAAATGCAATTTGGCGGAATGTGGAGCGCGTACATATACTATTTTGTACATATACATATTATATATATTTATATACATACAGACATCAGTGCATTCATGCGAAAATGTGTACATAATTATGCACGTGTCGCCGTGTCAGCGGTGAAGTCGCAATAATTGCAGTGAGTTTGTGGCAACTGCGCGTGAGCAGCCACGCGAAATGACAACAATGATTGCAACAAAGCAACAGCTACCGTAATTATGTTGCACGCGATTGTTGCACATGAACTTGACAAAGCACCAGCATAGTCCACGCACAATAAACCGCTGAGAAAAAATAAAATTAAATGTAATATAACTGTTATAATAATAATAATAAAGCGCTCAGCAGAGTTGCAAATTTTTATTGATTTCTTCAAAGCGTGCGCATTTTCCTTCGCGTTGTGGCGTGTGTAGCGTTGGCTTCGTGTCATTGCATGTCGTGTCCGTCAATTGCTTCAATTAAAATTGCACTTGCTGCAAGTGTCGATTGAGTTTGCCATTTTCTCGCCGCGGGCAATCAAAATATTGAATTGCTGCAATTGACGAGTTCAAAACGTTTGATCGCTCTTCCGCAATAAGTGAGAAGTTGTGTGTAATTGTCCAAATTATTCGATTTGTTGCAGCAAATATATAGGAATAAATTTGAATGAATGAAGTCGAAATTTGTTGAGCAAAGAATTTGCATTAAATTTTGTTTACGGAATCAATTTTCTGCTGCGGATAAGCTGAGGATGGTGCAGAAAGCCTTTGGTGATGAGGCTATATCTAAAAACAATGTTTACAATTGGTATAGTGAGTTACGACTACAAGCCGGCCGTGAACGTGTCGAAGACGAAGAGCGTCCAGGGCGACCATCAACCTCAACCGAGGAAACTCACGTTCAACAAATAAAAGATTTGGTGCTGAAAAACGATTAACAATTAGAGACCTTGCTGATTAAGTTGGCATATCGAAAGGCTCAGCCAATACCATTTTGAAGGATTCTTTGAGCCTCAAGCGCGTCAAATCTCGACTGGTACCGAAAACATTGAATTTTTTGAAAAAAAAGCGTCGCACTGAAGTGTGTGAAACGATGCTTTCCGACTACCAGGGTGTCATGAAACACGATGAGACTTGGATCTATGCTTACGACCCCGAAACAACCGATCAATCGAGCGAATATCGTGCCAAAAGAGAGCCGAGACCAAAAAAATCGCGCCAAAGTCGCTCAAAAATCAAGGTCATGCTGACTGGTTTCTTCGATTATCGTGATGTTGTGCATTATGAATTCCTTCCAACCGGTCAAATATTCAACAAGGAATATTATTTGAACGTTATGCGTTGTTTGCGTAACGCTATCCGCCTAAAAAGACCGGAATTATGGAAATACAATACTTGGTTTTTACACCACGATAATGCACCTTCCCATACTGCCCTCGTAATTCGTGATCATTTCGCCAAAAACACAACCCATATCGTTCCGCAACCACCGTATTCACCTGATCTGGCGCTGTGCGACTTCTGGCTGTTCACCGCTCCGGGGGCACCGTTTTTATACGATAGAGGAGATTCAAGCCGCAGCGAAGACGGAACTGAAGGCCATCCCGGAAAGTGATTACAACCAGTGTTTCGAAGATTGGAAAACCCGTTGGCATAAGTGCATTGTATCGGGAGAGGATTACTTTGAAGGGGATGACATTGATTTGAAAGAATAAATAAAGAATTTTCAAATAAATACAATGTCACCTTTTTTGGGCACAGTATAAACAAGTCAAATAGCCACACTTGGGACGAAGGCCAATTTGAAAAAGTTCAAGAGCTGCCATTTCATCCAGAGAAAACAATTGTTGGGTGGGGTTTGTGACCCCGGTGGAGATCGGTCCATATTTCTTCAAAAATGCACAAGACGGCGCCACTTCCTATACATCACATCAATCAATAGACTTATTGAGAGATCGGTTCGACCATCAGATAATTTCTCGTTTTGAGCCGGACGATAGGCTACCCAGATTGTGTCATGTCACACCGTTAGACCTTTTCCTGTGGGGATATGTAAAGTGTAAAGTCTAAGCGGACAATCCCACTTCGATTCAGGTTTAGAAGCAAAACATCATGCGTGTCATTCGCCTGTTGGCAGTCGAAATGCTCGAATGAGTTATCGAAAATTAGACTCAGGCGATGGATCATCTGATACGTAGCCGCAGCCAACATTTGAAAGAGATAATTTTCAAAAATTAAATGCAAAATAATGTTCTTTCAAATGATAATAACATTTCCCATTAAATTTGAAGTTTCTGTGTTTTTCATGGATCATAAAGATCGTACATCCATCCGTCGATCATCCTGCATGGAATGGATCACCCTTTACATACAAGCTTTTATCGGAAATACAAGCTTCACGTACAGTGGGAGACATAACATAAAAATTTGGAAAATTTTCTTTGCTTCTTCAATATTTGATAACCCGCAATCTACGAGAGAGTCTACAGCACAGTTATGTTGAAATAAGCATAATTAGTTTCTAAACTTGAAATGAAAATTTATTTTTCAACCTATTTTTCACTTAAAAATAAAATCCTCGCTATCGCTAAACTTCAGCTTTCGTTTGTTTGCTTGATTGTCTTCTTCCTCCTTCTGTTTACCTTTAATAACAAGCGAGCAAACTTTAGCAAAGTAAACCTGAACAATCCATCCTTTTCTCGAACTCAGTTTTATAATCTCTAATTTCTTTGTTTTACTTTTACTTTGCTGGCAGCCCTTTGAAGAGGTAAGCGCAGGTTCACATTTTCAGCGTCGCTTCAAAGGTCACAGAGCACCAAGCAAGCGATTTGCAACATTTACATTTTTGTTTTATTATGTGTGGCGCGTTCTTGCTGTGCAAGGTCGCTTTTGGTCCAACAATAATGGTGGTGCTGATGATGATGAATAAGTGTGTCTCATCTGTTTGTACGTTCGCTTGTGTTACAAATTCTCCCGTTTTAATCCGTTGCGTTAAACCCTTTTTTAATTTCTCCGCTTTCAGCTGCCATTGTGGCGTTAAATGTCGGTAATTAATTGCGATAAAACGTTAATAAACGTCGACAAGCGTGGAGCGATTATTATTTTTCATTCCACAAAAGCGTAGTAATTATGGTGGGGTTTTTTTTAATTTTGTTGCAAGGACAAAATGTGTTTTTTTATTGTATTTTTATGCTTTATTTTTGTTGGTTTGCTTATAGTTTTCAACAGAATTAAATAAATTGATTTTATTGCAACATTTACAGGCGTTCATTATTCGTTACAAACGAAATTTTAATTTATAGGGTTGCCAGGTTGTATTAAAAAAAATATTTATTTAAAGTGATTTATTTAAAAATGTTTAATATATCTTTAAAGTGCTTAAATAATAAAAAAGTGAATAAAAAATAAATTATTTATTTTTTCCTGGAAGACCTACGTGAAAAGGTGTCTGGCGGGAACCAAAATAGCGGCATACCAAGTTTTTTTGTTGAAAAAACTCGATTTTTTTTTTTATTAATATATCTTATCTTCCATCAGTACTTGACAAATATCTATTAACATCGTGTTGAAATACCTAGTCCAGCGTCTAGCGGTTTTGGCTCTGAAATGCAATTGGCTATATATGCAAACTAGTCTCTCAGTGCTTGAGATATTGGTCTGCAGACGTCCTCTTCTCTCCAAGAAGCATCTTATTGTCGGAATCACCGATCTTGGACCACTATTGCATATAGCTGCCATGCAAACTGACCGCTCACAATCATTACAAAATTATATTTATATTATTTTATGCTATAACAAATGCACTTGTAAGGGATATTACGGCTTTGGTAAAATTTTTTCTTATTTTTTTTTTTTTTTGTTTTTGTATTTTTACTTCAAATTAATTTAATACAAAAAGTTATTAGATTTTATTGAAACATCGCCAGATATTAATTATTGATTACAACAAAAATTTCAGTTTATAGAGTTGCCAGTCTACATTAAAAAAAAAAATCCGTTAATTAAAAATGATTTATTTAAAAGTAATTTATAATTTGTAGTGATTAAAAATAAAAGGAATAATTGAAAATAAAAATAAAAATAAAACGAATAAAAAACAATAAAAACAATAAAAATTAAATAATAAAATTTCAAAGCTTTTCGCTTTAATTGCTGCCAAACTGATTGCCGTCACACAAATCTTTTACATTATTTAATCAGGCTTTATTTATTATTCACCGAGTTCATATCTCAGCATAGGCGAAATTCACTGCTGACCATGCCACCTGTTTATACTCATATACTTCAAGGTTCAACATAAAATGGCTGACCGCAGAGCTGATGATGCATTCAGCTGCAAAATAAAAATGTTCAATAAAAAGTAATAAACTCATGAAATTATGAAAAATAATAATAAAGCAACAACAAGGAAAACATTCACATAAACAATTTTCCATTAAAATTTGATTTTTGCTTGGCATGTCTTCACACGAAAGAGGCGTCCAAAACGGCACGTCAAGCATATCGCTGCCCGTCAGTTGGATGAATTTATCGCATGGGAGGGCAGATGGGCGTCTTTCCAGACAAATGATTGTGTGTACGAGATTTTCATGCGTTTGTTTGGCTTTCATGCTCGATTGAGTTGTTTGTGTCTTTGGCTTTTCACTTTGCACACAGACTAGTCAATAAAATGTTAGAATATATAGTATGTATATGTAAGTATATACGAGTGTGTATGCTATCAAAGCAGACAATGCCTCAATGTGCGGAGAATAGTTCTACATTTCTACATGTTGAAAATTTATAAATTTCAAATTTTTATGGTAGATAATACATCACTTTGCTGTTTTATATTGCCAAATCACGACGTCTCGAAATATATATGTATGTACATATATATAATTTTGAAAGTAAAATAAATATTTGATCTTATATTGCTTTGATCATGTATTTTCGATAGCGCTCTTCAAAAAACGTTTGGTAATTAACTTTAAAGATAATACAAAAATAGTTGAGTTCGATTCGCCCCTTTCGTGTCTGCTAAGTCTGCTCTTTTGTTACTTACTATAAAGTTGTTATGCGGATATAACAGTCAAGTTGAAATTAACTCAAGCGAGTTGTAATAGCTCTCCAAATTAGTAATTCGCTTACCATTCTACATCTAATTTATTATACCAGTTTATACCAATTGCTGGTTCTATTCGTCAAACCTTGGAGTATAATATATACAGCTAAAATATAGTAGCAGCCATGTGTAGAGATTTTATAGCTCTGATTTTTGGCATACCAAGTTGAACGACAGTTTGTTGTTGTCATTATTGGATTCATAAGATGTGAACTTTAGGGGGTGTAAAAATTTTTCGTATAATATACTAGGGTGTATATAATTTAATTATCTGATTATTGTATCTTCAGAGGAAAGAAACATTTCAAAGAGTGGGACAACAACATGTTTATGATACCATGGGATCAAATATTACTACATAGGACCTGTCCATTTAAACTACAAAAAAAAAAATTCGGCAATGGAAGCATTAAAGGTGTTGCTGTAGTGTTTTAAAGAGATTCCTGCATCTTAAGCAAAAACCACGTGGAAAAGAGGTAAAGAAGGGAGGAGCAGTAGTGTTTTAAAAGAAATTCCTGCATTTTTTGCAAAAACCACGTGGAAGAGAGGTTGCAATAGAGATGCTTGACAATGTAGCAGAGGACCTTACATTTATCAAATGCATAATTACTGGTGATGAGATGTATTTTTATGACTACGACGTCAAAACTGTCAAACAATCTAGTCAATGGCGGTCCAAAAATGATCCGATATCGAAGAGCCACATCATAGTTGATCAAGCATCAAGGTAACGCTCGTTATTTTCTTTGATAACCGTGATGTGGTCTATTATAAATTCGTTCCCCAGGGATAAACACTCAATAAAGGCTCCCTGTGATTTTTCTTTCTTTTTCTGTTTCGGAGAACCGGCCATGATGCCATTGAAAGCCGTTTGTTAAAGACATTTTATACGATTTCAGGCGGGGCCTAAATATGTGTAGGGTTCAGGAACCCATTTCGAAGGCGATATTAAAAATATTCGATTTAAAATTTCCTTTTCTTTCTCAGTAGAGCACGAATTTTATTAGTTGGTTATAAGCTTCCTCCTAATTGTACTATGCACCAAGATCCGATAAATGTAGGTTGTGACAGCGGTTAGAAATAACTGTTTGGTTTTAGAATATGCATTGAATTTACTTTGTTTGAAACCAGCACGCTAAAGTTCTACTACTAACGAGCTTGCAAGAATTCGTCCTTAAAAAAATTGTCATAATTACTATAAAGTTCAGCTGATTGTAATATTTTGTGAGTTCTAAAGTTCTAGGGGTGGACACGAATATTATTATTAACATGGTAAAATAGCACGCAGAGTTGCAATTGGAGAACGATTGTTTTTATAATAAAATTGAATAACTTAAAAAGTTGTACTTAGATACATATATTTTTCAAAGATGAAATTGTAAACATTGCAATGAAAAAAATTTAAGATCATAAGATATTAAAAGTGAGACTTAGCAATTATATCATCCCTATTGGAAAACCCGGTATAATAAAGTGCCGGCTGCAGAGAACTTAAATGCTGTACTTAAAAAGAATATCATTTCATTAAAGTACATTAAAAATACAATACAAAATAAATTAATAGCAATATGTGTTTGTTTGTGCATACATACGTATTTATAATATCTGTATAATATGTACTTCATATGGCACACATTTTCATATGTTTTTTTATTGGAAGGAAACATTGCTAGCCTTCACCATGATATGGACAATAAATATTTCATTTATGATATATGTATGATTGGCAAAAGAATTATAAGTTGATGGGCAAATATTTGTAATTAAAATACGTTTGCGTAAACAGCAATCGTCAGGTTATTGGAAACACTACAGCTGCAATATAAATTACTAGTATTATCTGACTATATTTCTTCAAATAAAAAATTTTTCTTTATATCAAAAGAACATTTACTAGTTAATTTATAGTGTTCTTTTAGAGATATATCACTTCTCAGAGGGTTAGCTGTCAAACCAGCTGGCAAAGATTTACATTTATGTATGTTTACTTTTATTCGAAAAAAATAGCTATGCATGGACCTGCTCGGAAAATGCCGGAAACTTCTCTCCAAAACTTGGGCTTTCTACTATGAATTATATTCAGATTTGAGAGGGAAAGTCAGCTTCAGGAGGTATTCTACTCTAGAAATCAAATTTTGGGCAATTTTTCGAATTTATTTAAAAAAAAAAGAAAAATATTTTTACCATCCATTTTTTATGGTGTTTTTATTAATATCTTAAGAATACAGAAAATTACCAAAAAATATTAAAAATTAAAATAATTAATGTGGGAGGGGGCAGAGACAAATATAAAAAAAAAAAATGGTGGTCTGAAAAAAAAATCAAGAGAAATTTTTAATCAGTAAGGATGCTGTTATTGTCCCTACCTCAGGAAACACGAAATTTTTTTTTTTTTAAAAATGGCGACTGCCTGAAAATAAAAATAATTTTTTACACTTTTTTTGAAATTCCTAAATTTTTTTTTTTTAAATATTAAAAACAAAAACTTGATAATTGCTAATAGGAATGATAAAGAATTATATAAAGAAGGTTCACACAAAATTTCACGTAAATCGGTTGTATAGGACTTGAGATAATGCCGGTACCGTGTGGAAAAAAGTAGTTTCGAGAAAAACGCGTTTAAAAAATTCGATACGGCCAAACCCGGGCTAGGTCACTAAAGTAACTGTAGCTCTTAAAATAATTTTAATTTTTAAAAATCCTTTGGAGGATATGTTCTTAAGGGTCTAAACTTTTAATATATGAAAAAAATCGAACTTTTCAAAATTCTAGAGTAGAATACCCCGTTCAGCACAACAGGCACTTTTCAGTTTTGAGGGGAAAATAAGAAAGACTTCCATTTTTGAAGCATTAATGATGCTGTAGTGTCTTTAAAAGTTTCCTTGCATTCAGAGAAAGATATCCACTTCGTATAATTGACATTAATCTTCAAGTTCCCTTTTATAGTAAATTGATTGACATAATTTTGGTAAATTTCATACCACAATATATAATATATATTTGTAGTAATCAGCCATAGGTTTTATTTTGCCTAAATAATAATAGTAGCTAAGATTTTTAATAAATTTTAATGTGTGTTTTGGAAAATCATTGAAAAAATACCAGTAGGTACAAAAATAATGAAAACATTGTAATTGCTATTGTTTTCAGTGGTCATTTATTCGGAATTTATGAGCCGTTAATCCAAAGCACCCTAGTTGGGATATATTGTTATATTTGATATTTAACTATGTTGGGTGGCGAATCGAACACGCAACTGGCCTAATCCAAGAGATGTAGAGACGCAAATGATGCTATAAAATTAGCGAGATAGTACACGTTTTTAATATGATCTCTTATTCTCTATTCTCTATTGAGTAGAGCAGCTTGACCTTGTATTTGCTTTTAAATGAACGGTTTTTGGCATAGCGAACCGAAAAATGACGAATGGAACACGATTATTGGTATTAAGTTTGACTAGCGCTCATTTACCAATGGATTCTATTATTTGAAGAATGCATCCTTCCGGCGGTATTTAGTGATAAGTCATAATCTGAATGTGAACATGGCTCATTTAAAGTCCTTTGTTTTCACAAATCGGCGGAGAATTTCTAGGATATGTTTTTTAGGTCTGAGACTATAAGTTTAAAGCCTAACTTTTCTGTTCAATGTGAAAAATATTTACTGACTTCATACCGCATAATAGAGTGATCTATCAGGGTCTTACTGCTAATCTTGAGGTAGGTTAACAAAAAATTTCTTCCAAAATCTTCATTTAGAATATACTTCACAAATCAATATATAGTAAAGTGTTTTCTTACACCACAATTTTCTTAGCTTAAAACTAATTTCAAATCTACCAGAATGTCAACTTTTTCCTACAGAGCCGCTAAGAGTATAAATTCATGAAAAGGCATCGGCTCGAAACGAGTTGGAAATGAATAAATTGAATTGAATGTTTTCATAACTATAAATATGCCACCATATATAAATGGTTCTGCTTGAAAAACATATGCTCCACCATTATTTGCTCTTTAGCTTTCCCACTTCACGCTGGCTGTGTATGATTTACATATTTACATATAATTTACCGTCGCTTTTCGCGCCCACAATGTGCCACAGCGAAAAAAAAAGCTACTGGCTGGCTGCTAAAATTCAATAATTACATGCCACTAGGTGGTCCACCGAGACGCGGCACGACACAGACAGTATCCCTCACCACTACCCTTAATTTTGTGGTTCGGCAGTGTTTTAAGCTGATCGGGAAATAAATACGTGTGTTTTTGTTGGGGACTCATTTGTTGCTAGGCGTATTAATTTTCACTTTTTTCTTTACACGATTTGGTTTTGCCTAATTTGAAAGGAAAATTTTAAGCTAATTAGCTTAATTTACCCACATGTTGTTTTGGGCAAAGGATAACCAGCAGGCAGCGCCTCAACCGCGTTCAGACGAGCTGCAGTTGTGCGAAACTTTGGTTGCGGCTAGACAAATGAGCATTAAAAATGTATTTATGTTGTTCTATTTTTGAATTACAGAAATATGTGTTCTAATTCTATTCTTACAGGAAACATTATTGAAATTTTAGCTACAGTATTCTAGAGAAATGAAGTAAACATATTGCATTTCAAGCTTCGTCTTCTGAAAGTTTTAAGCTTTGTTGGGTGATTTTCTTGTTGTAGAGTTGAACCACAAACGATGGAACCCACTTGGACAGGTATTCATCTTTTGTTTTACTCATAAACTCCTAAAAGTGGATCACCGGATCCTCGTACATGGATAAAGCGTTTCGAGTCTACCACGATTTATATCAATGCCAACCTTTTAGCTCGGTTCGCTAAAGGTGTGTCTACCGAGATATTACAATCTCAGTAGAGCCGGGAAACAGACGAGAAAATGAAAGGCTAATTCGTCTCCTTTATAAACTTTCTGTATTGGTGTCATCAAAAGGGGGGGTCTCTCACCCGAGGCTGTTTTCTTCTTTTCATTGGTAGTGTTTTTTACGTGGCGTGTCCCAAACCCAGCGCATCACCCTGTGGAGGGGATGTTTCGCTTTCTCACTTTAGCTCGCCTTCAAAGAGATGTTCTTTGGCTATCCAGAGGAAAAAAAATAATTGTTTATGGCCACTCTCAAGTGAGTAGCGCTCAATTTCCTCACTTTCGTGAGTTTCTACACATGGTTCCATCCTCTGCTTGGCAAAAAATGACGGGCAAAATATTTATTGTGTTCCAATAAGTACATAGTATATTGTCAAGTCAGAATACCGACAATTGCGGCGATATTGATTTGGCTAAAAGCAAGTTGTTCGGTGAACGGTTCACTCTGGTCTAGTAGAACATCCCAGTCGCACATTTTCTGGTTGTTGACCAAGCTCACGGGAAGGTCCAGGGCTAAAACAAAGGAGGACATGCCTCCAATCGTATGAAATTGCGGCAAGGGTGTCCTCCCTATCAAGCTCAGCGGCTTTACCTGCGTCTAATAAGAAGAAAAAAGCTTGAAGTTAATGCTAATGAATAGAAAGGAGTGTTGAGCTCACAGTCAATGAGCTGAAAGGATAGTCACGAGTGAATGTACACCTAAGGGAAACTGCATTTTGAAGCAGTGCAGCTATTGATACTTTGATGGCAGCCAGTTCCGCTTGACATACGCTACGGTGGTCTGGTAATCTCAAATAGAGTTGATGAAGGGCTTCAAATCCTACCGTCCATCTTAATTTCGAAATACATACATGTATTTGTGAAAAAGCTGATTGTAACTCTTTTCCAACAGCTTCGCTCCGCCCACAAATCCCTTTCAGGTGTTTGCGCAGAAAAAATTTCACTCTGTCCCTTTCCGGGCACGATTACTTTTCAAACCAATAATAATTGTACGTAATTAATTATTAATTAATAATTGCTTTGTAATGGATAATCAATTAAAAAAAAATACAAACGTAGAATTTGTGGCCAAAACTAAAAAATCTGCAATAAAGAAGGCTGATTCATTTTGTCCATTTATTCACAAATGCTGTAATATAATATTTACATAGCAATACAATACATAACTACAAATAAATATGATTACATGCCAATACAATTTATCTATAGATAAGTCAGAGTTCACAACAACAATCCCAATGCCACAATCAAGTTTTTTATTTATCAATGAGCGCAGAGCATTCCTTTTCTTGGAAAAAATGCGCAAAACCACTCGGCAGTGCCGTTTATAAAAAATGCCGTACACGTAATCAACCGCGAATATATGTATGCACTCATATGTTAATATACCATCACTCATATGTAGATATGTGGTATATGTACTCGCAACAGGCCAACAAATGTAGTAGCGCATGTGAATGTATGAATATCTCTCCGTTCTTATGCACATAACATTATCCGTTGTTTTCATTTAATTCTCTGTTGGCATTTATGCATGCAATTTCGAGAGATAATTACGGATTCGTCAAATATATTATCTCGCATGCGTTAATAATCTCATGGGTCCATAATGCATTAGGGTTGAATGAAAAGTTGTGGAAGTTTTGAAATATTTATTTATGTTCTCTAGAATAACCATAGCTTATTGATGGATTTCGTTTATTATTCATAAAGTACTCATTTGTGTCTCTTTTTACATATGAAAGTACTAAAAATTTAATTTGTAAATACAAGAGAATAGGCATTTCACAGTGGTCTACCAAAATCATTGAAAAATAATAATTGAAGCTGTTGGACTCGAGCAGGTCGAGAAGACTACTGGAAATGTCTAGAGCAAAGCAACAGAGAAACAATGGAAAATCTTTTGCGCACTTGTCAAGCTCTAGACTACGCTGTAAGCATCTGTGGGGATCACGGTATGATAAACTGGAGGAGGTATCGCTAGTAAGGCGACATAGTCTTCTGTTAAAATTCGCGTCAAGCGCTCATGCACCTTGCAACTGAACTCTATCTGGTCTATCATGGCTTCTTGGCTTACCATATTAACCTAACCTAACTTATTTGGTGCGAGGGAAAAGCATAAACGTTGACATATCTTTTAGTAAAAATTGTGAAGTGGAAAATACGCTTGGGAAAGGACAACCCGATGTATGAACAATTAAAATTAAATCATAGATTTTTTATTACAAACCATCGTGAAAATTCCGTAAAGCCTTACTTAAAAATCTCGAATATCTCGAGAAATATTAGTGAAAGCGTTTTTGGACTTAAATATAATAAATAAAATTTCCTACAAGTTTGTCATGTAAATTTTTTCTATAGCTCTTGTCGTTTACGAGATATATACAAAATAGTGCGAATTTCGTGGAAAAGTCTGGCTTAGAGCCTTGTACTACCTCGCCGGTGTGAGTGGGCACTTTTGCAGAGTGTTCAATTCTGAGGAATATGTGTCTAAAGTCGAAGCGATGCCCTGAAATTCCTCTGAGCTATAGAAATTTAAAGATAAAAAACCACGATTTTCATGTATATTCAATGGAAAATTTTTACATGCCTTGGTCCAAATTTCATGATGGATTAAAACATGAAAAATTTAAAAAAAAAAAAAAAAAATAAAAAAAAAATAAAAAAAAAACCCTTATAAAATATATATACGAGTATATACTACATATATGTATACAGAATATTATGGAAAATTTAAAGTAGACTCGAAAAATAGTTTCGGAGGTATGATTGCTTTTATAAGATTTTTAAGCCTTAACGTCTGTCAACATTTTAAATGCGATTTTCTCGAAAAGTTGTTTCCAGAGTCGGTGAGAATAATTTCTCCAAAATGGTTGGACCGATTGAGTTGATATTTTTACATGACCTTCTGAAAAAATTGATGGTCGAAAAAATATTTTCGTATTTTGTCAATATGTGTTTTTGCAGTCCTATATCTCCAGTGCTACCAATCACTTGGTGTCATACCATATAGTCTTGGAAAGGTGAGATCTTAAGCTTCATTTAACCAAAAAATTTAAATTCATGAAAGTTGAAAAAAAGTTACAGCTGTTCAAAAATGAGTGAAAATAATGAAGAAATTAGCGATATTTTGAAATTTTGGTATAAAAAAGGGAAGCAGGCCACGCAAATCATTAAGGAAATTGGTGAAGTTTACGGAGACGATGCTGTACCAGTTCGTGTAGCACAGCAATGGCTTACTCGTTTCCTTTCTAGAAATTTCGAAATTTCGATTTACATTAATGAAAGTTTTACACTGATAGAATAATGACTCTAGTGGAAAATGATAAAAAGTTCTCGACCAAAATGGTATATATTTGTTTATTTGCTTATTAGTATAAAAAGAAAAAAAATAAGTTGAAGTTTGAATAGAAATACGAAAAGACTTTTTCGACTACCCAATATTTGCCAAATAATAATCAAAGGAAAAATATTTTGATTATAGATTAAATTTTTAAGCAACTATGAAATGTAATTTTCCATTTTTTCGGGGGATTCTTCATTTTGTGAGAAGTCAAAACGTTAACTATTACTTATTTATTTTTATTTTGGATTTCAGATAATTTTAAGCAGGAAAATCTACTTCACGTCTTCATTGAATACATAATTTTTTGCTATAGAAAAATAAATTTCTTATCTTAGTCTATTACGCTCCCAGCGCCATCTTTCGGTTATACAACTCACAATAATACTTTAATGAAGCAGTTTCGAGGTTAGTTTTCCCAAGATAGTTTTTCCTTTTTGGATGGAATTTCTGCAATTTGCGACAATACTGATTTATTTTAAACCAGATACATACATACATATTCTTTTTATTATATATTTTTTGATTATTATTTTATCTACAAAAAAGAAAAATAATAAAAAATCAGCGATAGCCGCTGAATTTTATTTGACCCGTAAAGCTTCTAATACAAACATTTTTGTATTATAAAACTGCAATCAATTCGACGTGGAATCCACTTGGATTTAATAACCTTTCCGTAGCAGTTGAGTTTAGGATTATGGCGTATTTAGATTATTGCGCTTTTACTGCGCGCCACACAAACACACATTCTCTCTTTCACAC
>JAPZAG010000903.1:0-29471 GCA_027475135.1 Bactrocera correcta | reverse complement strand
CGGAATTTTATGGCATACTGCAGAACAAGCACGTAATAGTGCTGCCAGTTTGTAAGGCACTTGAGACGGCAGAGCTGCCGTGTTGTAGATTTCATTTTTCAATATAATGACTTCAAATAGTTTGAGATTAGTTAAATAATTTTTTATATAATTAACATTTTATATCTATATATATATAATAATAAAAACACGGCTTTAATCACTTTTAACAATGTGCTATAAATAATTATTTATTAAATTTGCGCTGCATGATGACCAAACACAGTTTCCGCCTTTTTTGCTTATGCAGCCAACTTAACTATCTAATTGAAAAATTTCAATTTATGCGAGAAGTTGGATTTTTATATAGAGTGAAAAATAGTTTTGCTATATTTATTCTTGTTATCTATTTTAGTTTGTTTTAAGTGTTTTGCTACTTGCAAGCAAATAACAATTACATTAGTTTTCATATATTTATATACATATACATATTTAACAAGGGAACGCTGTAACAAAGTACATTGCGGAACTGCTCAGCTCAACTTTTATATCCGGCTAGTATCTCCAACGCAAACATTTTGGGGCAGTTGCATTGTTTCAGTGAGTTAATTTTACTGTATATACTTAATACTATATATAACAAACATCGCAAACTTCCTTTCAAAATGGTCTCGCCATTTACGACTCCAAGTTAATATTACACGGTACCGCTTAGCATTGAGGAAACAATCCGTGTTTCACTTAGAAAAGTTTTTAAATAATGAATGATATATATGATAATGACCTTCAAAAATATTACTTATATATAAGCATTAATTACAGAAAAATTTAATTTTTTATGGAAATATTTATTCCAAAAGCTTCCCTGGGACCTAAACAGCATCCAATACTTGGCAAGGTTGTAGAGCTGAAAAATACCTTAAAAGAATGTACTAAGTTTGCCATGAAGTTTGTAAAACCCGCAAGGAAACGTCGAGACACTATAATGAATATATGTGTTTATAAACTATTAGCTTGTTGTACTGAGTCTGTCGGTATATAAGCGGGAATAGTCCCTCAATTTTTGAGAGATCACTATATGATCATAAAAACTGATGTCAAACTCAAGTTCAAGCAAGAAACATTTTTTTCCCGAAATTTGGCTTGGATTATTGAAAGCAATAAAACAAACTCTGAAGAAAATTTTGTGATCGTTTTACTATTAAAGTATATGGCTGCCATACAAACTGTTGTTTGTTGTTTTCTTCGTGCTGCCAAAGTTAACCTTATTTTTGTCTTATTAAAGATTCAATTACACCCATTTTTTTTTTAAAACCCCCCTATTATATTCAAATATAGTGATATTATGTAGTGTATGTATAAAATAACTATTATAATGAAGTGCAAAACTTAAATAGTATACATAGCAAACAAAGCAAAATGTGTCCCTTACATATTGTACTTAATTTTATTCATTTGTTACGAAAAATACAATTCATGTTTTTTTGCTCTTATCCTTAATGGTATATTTATCATAAGTTTTGGTGGGATCATATGGCTCCCAACGGCTGGCGGGAAAAAAATATGCTTATTACGTTCATACCACGAACGTAAGAGCACTTTGCCAGCGTGGGACTCTTCTTTTTCTACAGTAGCGTCACTTATCATGCGCACATCATCATGCACGTCAAATTGGAATAAAGGTCCACTCTTACCACGCGCCTTTGTTACAATGAAGTCATAAAATGAGTAATGATGTGGCAGTATTAAATCTTCCTTGACATACATCAACTGATCAGCCATAACAGTTTTCAATTCGTTGAATTCTTTGCGCAGCAACTCAAGACAACGTTGCAGAAACTGATATATGGAGTTACCCTTTTTCATAATGACACTACGTCTATGACCTGAACCATCCCAGTAACTGAAGGTGATGGTGATTTCTTGATCCTTTAACGCAGCTTGTTGCATTACCCATTCTTGGCGTAACTGCTCGCGTAAGCGGTTCTCTTGCTCCTCACGTTCGCGATCCGGCAAAAATGATGTGTCTACTTCGGGATTTTTAAATATTTTCTTTTTTTTCGGCGGTATACTGTCATCATCGATTTCTGTCCACTTTTTCTTAGGTGGCGCATCTTCCTTTTTAACCTCTTTAATATCGTCCTCATCATCGTCTTCCGCAGCCGCTTCATCATCTTCGTCGTCATTGAAACTGAACGATAGTGCTTGAATTTGTCGCTTTTGTTTATTTTTTTCCGCTTGTATGGCCTCCAGTGCGCGTTGCTTTTCACGTTCTTTCTCATCTTTCTTCTGTGCCAACTTTTTTTCACGTTCCCTCACAATATCCTCTTGTTTGGCTTTCATTTCATCCAAAGTGACCAGACCAATGGTCGAACTTTTAAGTTGCTGTTCCACGGCATCATAATGTGCTGCGAATTTGTTTTCAATCTTATCAAGCTTAAGCTCTTCCTCGATTTTTTTCTTGCGAAACTCAATCTCCTGCTGGGCAATCTCACGTTTTTTCATCAGTTGGGCGGCACGGCCCGCTTCACTGGCGGCTCCCTTGTAGTGCGCCATTACTTTGTTGTATTTTTAATGTACTAATTTATTAATTAAACACGGTATTTTATATTTTGTTACAATATTGAACTCGTAAGTTGTATCCACTGCTTCTGAGTTTTTGTGAGTGATGTTGTGTATTTTTTCTAGAAGTCAACAGCTGTTTATGTGCTTACTGTGAATGTGCAGTTCTTCTTCTTCTGAGGTTTTTGTAGCTGCCACTGTGTAAGAAAGGCAGAAATTAAATTTTAATTGGGTATTTAAGAAAAAAATATATATTTTAAAATATATAAACCGAAATAATTAAATATCTGAGGGTACGGTTTAAGCATTAATTTAAAACAATTTTGCTGTTAATTAAAAAAAATGTTTTTCATTCTTTAAATATTGTATAAATGGAAAACAGCTTTTTTTTTTCATTTTAACTCCCGCAAAAATAAGGAAAATTGTTAATCTGCACATCATTTATTTTGAAAGGATTTCAAGACCTTATAGCCTTTAGATCTTTATTACGAAATCTCTTTAAGCTTTACGAACTAAAGTTAGTAGTTGTAAAACCCATTACTCCCTACAAAATATTGGCAGCACCTACAGAGCTTTTAGTCAAACAAAAAGCTCAAATAGTAACAGTACAATAACGAACAAATGTCCTTTCGGACAGTTGACGACGGGACACTCAATCGAAAAGTTCGGTTTGCCGGATAAACTGAAAATGTCCTAACCGTGTTTCAAAGAAATATATAAAATACTAGTGAATATACTAAAGCCTTCATTCATATACTGCAAAGTCTAAGCATTTCATATCATGTTTGGTGGCACAAGAAGAATAATAAGAAAGTGAAAAGGGTAAATGCTAACCACGCAGAAGTCGGTAATTGGCAAGGCAACAACAAAAACGTGCAAAGATTGAAAACACTTAACAAGTCCTTTCGAAACTAAGTGGCAATAAAAATAATAATAAATGAAAGCAAAGAATTAATTGATGTTCAAGAAAGCGCCAAAGTCAATGATTTGCCTGTGAAGTTGTGCGGCGACGGCGGTTAGGCCGCAGCGAAGTGTTGAAACAGTCAGTGCGGAGTACTCAAATTGAAATCGCCTTTCGCATTTGAATCGGAACGGAATCGGCATCGAAAGCGGCAACGGTAACGGCAACGGCGAAGGGATCGCTGCTTGCAGTGGGTGTGAAGTATGTAAGTGCAAGGACATTAGGACAAAGTGAAGCGTTGAATATTGGTGTGTGCGTGAGCACAACTTTAAAGTTGGCGAATGTAGCTTTATGTGTGCGTGTGTGTGTGTTTATATACATTTTTGTATACATTTGTGCTGTCGTTTACCGAATGCTAAGTGTGAATTGGCAGTCAGGCAGGCAAACGGAAACGGAAACGGCATATTGAAATACTAAAAGTAAAAATAAAAACAGCATGAAAAGGGTTGAAATGTCTCAGTACTCAGCTTTTTCGGCTTTTACACTTATAACCTAATTATTTTGTGCCATTACTGTGCATTTGATATCTGTCTGTGTGTAAGTGCGAGCAAAAGTGTGCTTATGACTTTCAAATATACGTGTGTTGGTAAATACATGCTTGTTTTTAAGAATACGGCAGTGATTTTAAATCATGGACTGCCTGCTGTTTGTGCTGCTTGACGTTAAAGTCGCGTATTTACTAGCTGACTGCCTGTCTTTGGGGCTCTATGTGAAGGCAGCGAGTGGGTGCACGAAAAGCGCGAGCTAACATGGAAAATTTCAGTTTCTTGAGTAGGTGTTTTTACAACAAGGATGTTATTTATTGCTTTCATGTTGCGCTAGATATGACAAGCGGCACATATTCGTACATACAAGCACCAGCTTGGTAAAATTGCTGCTTGTACATGTTTGTATGTATGATTATTTTTTTCTCTCGCGTACATATGTATGCACAGCTTTTTGTGAACGTGTTGTTTTAAATGTAGCGAGATGCTTATATTTTACCGTTAACATTGCTTTAAATTGACTAAGAGTTCAGCTTTTGTGTGGCCGTAAATGGTGTAGCATATCCCAAGGCGCTCATAGTATTGTCCTTTGGAAGGGTAAGCGAATTTAATTTCGTTATATGTAAATGCAAAAATGTTATTTTCTATTTTTATAACATTTTAAAATATACTTTTTATTTATATGTATTTGATGTGTTTCTAATTTTATTTGCTGTTTTGTAACTTTTGTATTATTTGTATAAATTAAATAAATGAGTGCGCTATTTCGTTCTTATATTATTGAAAAATTATTATTTTTTTATGATAAAAATGTATATTAAAAATAAATACTCATTTTTAGAACACTTTTCTTTGAAATTTTTAGATCTGGCAAAAATTCGAAAATTGAAAATTGCAGTAAATTTATAAATATCGAAAGGCGTAAAGTTTTTCTTATGAAAAACTGCGTTTTAAAAATTTTATACTCGTAAATGTTAATTAAACTTACTTATGCTTAATACTTGAGAGTGATTTGTGTTTTTTATATTATGCCTTTGACCATAACTTGAAATTTATGAAATTAACTTAAAAGCAAAGTTGAAAATCGCGAAAAAGAGTAATACGCTTGGTTATGAAAATCCTAATAATCCTAAAAAGAAGTTGATACTGAAGTAACGGCTGCTCAGGTAAAATTAGGTATGCAAGTTAGATACTGTGAAAAGAAAAGTCTTCATTTATGAAGTAAGTCATGGTGCCATACTCTATCGAATGCCTGGGATACGTCAAGAAAAAACAGCTGTGCAATTCTGCTTATTCTTCCTTGCATTTTCTATTATGCTTCTTATTCGATGAACTTGATCGATTGTGGAATGTTGAGATTTAAATCCAAATCAATGAATTGGTATAAGGCCCTTTTCTTGAATTATGTTCTGAAGTTTTCTTATGATTACAAGTAGTCAAGTAGCTTGGACAAAATAGGCAATAGTGAGATTGAACGATATGACACGGCCTCATGTGCGCTTTTGCCAGGTTTTTGTACCATAATGATTTCAGATACCTTCCATGACAATGCGACGTATGTATCTGAGATTTAAGCAAGCGTTTATTATCGATGTAAGCTTTGCTAATGCTTTTCGATAGATAGTTAAAAAGATAGATGTCAGAATTTTTAGTAAATCAGCAGTCACCAAGTTCAAGTCGACAGCCTTTTTTGGTTTAAATCTAATTTTCCACTCTTTATTTGTTGCTGGTTGGATTTCACCTACGAATTGCGCGATCCTTCCAGCTGCGGTAAAGTTTATTAAGTTTGTCACGAACTTTTTAACACTCAAAATGAAACATTGTAAAGTTTATAAAATACTATTGTGTCCAAAAAATAAGGCGATATTTGAATTTAAACTGCGCGTGTCAAAGGATTTGGAGAATTATTTTTTTTAGGTTGGTAGAACTGTCAGTAACATTTACATATGTCAAATTTCATGTCAAAATATTCATTAGTGTTTGAGATACGTGTCGTTTTGTGAGCTGCTAAAAGTGAGTTTTTCGTGTTTCGCGATGTCGAAATTTGTTGAGCAAAGAATTTGCATTAAATTTTGTTTACGGAATCAATTTTCTGCTGCGGATACGTTGAGGATGGTGCAGAAAGCCTTTGGTGATGAGGCTATGTCTAAAAAAAATGTTTACAAGTGGTATAGTGAATTCCAAGGCGGCTGTGAGCGTGTCGAAGCGAAGAGCGTCCAGGGAGACCATCAACCTCAACCGACGAAGCTCACGTTCAACAAATCCAAAGATTTGGTGTTGTTGAAAAACCGTCGATTAACAATTAGAGACCTTGCTGATGAAGTTGGTATATCGAAAGGCTCAGTCAATAAAATTTTGAAAACATTGAATTTTTTGGAAAAAAGGCGTCGCGTTGAAGTGTGTGTATGCTTTCCGACTACCAGGGTATCATGAAATGCATTATAACTGGCGATGAGACTTGGATCTGTACTTACGACCCCGAAACAACCGATTAATCGAGGGAATATCGTGCCAAAAGAGAGCCGAGACCAAAAAAATCGCACCAAAGTCGCTCAAAAATGAAGGTCATGTTGACTGTTTTCTTCGATTATCGTGGTGTTGTGCATTATGAATTCCTTCCAACTGGTCAAACAGTCAACAAGGAATATTCTTTGAACGTTATGCGTCGTACGCATCCGCCTAAAAAGACCAGAATTGTGGAAAAACAATTCTTGGTTTTTACACAACGATAATGCATCATCCCATACTGCCCTCGTAATTCGTGATCATTTCGCCAAAAACTTAACCCATATCGTTCCGCAATCACCGTATTCACCTGATCTGGCACCGTGCGACTTCTGGCTGCTCATCAAGCTCAAAAGACCACTCCGGGGACACAGTTTTTATACGATAGAGGAGATTCAAGCCGCAGCGAAGACGGAACTGAAGGCCATCCCGGAAAGTGACTACAACCAGTGTTTCGAAGATTGGCATAAGTGCATTGCATAGGGAGGGGACTACTTTGAAGGGAATGAAATTGATTTGGAAGAATAAAAAAAGAATTTTCAAAATAAATACAATGTCACCTTGTTTTTTGGGCACAGTAGTATACTATATTTTGTATGCATGAATATTACATACCTACACTGTTAAAAATACCACAATCACACCCAACATGGATTTTTGTTATTTTTATTTTTATTGTGCTTATAATCACAAGCAGATATATGAATTTATTAAAATAGTATTAAAAATTTGTCATACACATATAATATATAAAAACATTAATCACCAATATGCCACGTAGTCTGAAAAATTTGGGCAAAAGAAATATTTAAAATTATATTCGAAACTTTTTTATGACTTTGGCAATTCAAAATTTGATAAGAATGCATAAATTTTGTTAACGAGTTGCATTTATAAAGCAGCAAACCGGAATAATGCATAAATATCTATCATAACAACAAAGAATGAAATACCAAAAAGAAACTGGCCAGACAGACACTCCTACTATGCACGCGAACATTGTCAAATAGAGAAAAAAGAAGCCACTACATTGTCACGCTTATTTTATAACTTCATAATTCACACACACACACACACACATGAACATACATAAACACATAGCGCTCTCACATAACTGTCATCCACAGCTGCCGCCAGTGTGCCACCACCATGTGTTCGCCATCCGACCGAGCGGGCGAGTTGAAAGTGCAACGTCGGAGTTCAGGGCTGTGACATTTTTTGCTGCCGCTTCACTTAGCTGCAAGATTACACTTCCTTATGGCCACCACAATTCGCGTTTATATATAGTAGTTATGTTTTTGGATTTTTACTATATTATTTATGGTTTTGTTTTTTGTTTTTTCTTCACTGTTGTTGTTTGCGTTTCATATTCGCTGCTGCTGATTGCTTTCGCCTCTTCGTGTCATCGTAGTTGACCTAGTCGCCTTTGTTGCAGTGATTGTTGCCCTTCTTATTGTTATTGTTGTTATTTTTGTTGTTGTATGACATTCTGGCATAATGCTTAAGTGGCAGCGCTGCCACTCTGCCATTCTGTCATACACAAACAACAGCAGTGCGCTTTCCTACGCTTGCTTTGTGGCATACACACGCTCGCTGTGGCTTCTCTTAACCACTTCCTTTCGCTCATATCCGCTGCACTTTTAATACTGCATTGCCTTGCGGTGGTATTTCGGTGTTTTTTCGGTTATGGCGTTGTTGGAAATTGTGAGTGGACTTAATGGTTTTCTTTGATGATTTCATCCGGTGCTTTCTGTTGTTGTTTAATGTAATTTCTGCCGTGTAGCTGCCAAATAAAGGAAAGCTAAACTAGTGAGAGAATCGTTAGAATATAATTTAAAAGATTTTTTGTTTGAAAACATTTGGTTCGAAACCATTATGAGCGGCAGAAGTTGGCATATTTATAAACAGACGAATATGTGGACCCTTAGTTGAAGTCTAAAGAAGTATGGTTCAAAGCTGGAGTTGGTGCGAGGAAACTTCGAGCCTTAGTTCAGTGTCTGTTGCTGTCGTTGTGGTGTGAATAAACAATTTATATTTTTAGGAGCGTTCTATCCATAAGGTGAGTGTTTTATTGCTAAAAATATAAATAGTTTGTTCATGATTTTTGAGCGCTCATTGAAAAACAATATTATCTTAAGACGACATTGCTCTTACTATTGTATTTATTTTAATTCTTTTATTCTTTATTTCTTTTTAATTCGTCTATCCCTTTTCCATTATTGTCAAAAAATCGTACTTCCCAATCTCCTTTTCAAAATAGCACGTTTCTGCGTTCGATGACTTAAAATTTTTCTTATGAATGATGAATTTCTGTTGAAATTAAGAATCAAGAGAACAATAGAGAAATAGTATGTATGTTATGTTTCATATAACTTTTCTGGTTTCACAAAACTGTCCCTCAGCAATGATGGTCAGATGAAGATTATGTTTCCCAGTAGTAAAATATCTTCCCTTTTGAAACCACAATCCATGGAACCATTACCACTAGGTGGCCTTGCTCGAAATATTCTCCGTATATTAATATCAATTTTAATCAACCTTATACGCAGGACTGCGAATTTTTCAATTTACAATTTTTCATTAAAGAAATTTAATTCTTAATTTAAACAAGAAAAAACGTTAACTTCAGTTGCACCGAAGCTAAATACCCTTCACAGGTGCATTTCTGTTAGTAACTATGTGTCCAGTTTGTATGGAAGCTATATGCTATAGTTAACCGATCTGAACAATTTCTTCGGAGATTACATTGTTGTCTTAGAAAATAATATATATCAAATTTTGTGAATACATCTTGTCAAATGTGAAAGTTTTCCATACAAGCTTTTACTCCGATCGCTCAGTTTGTATGGTAGCTATATGTTATAGTGGTCCGATATCGGCCGTTCCGACAAATGAGCAGCTTCTTGAAGAGAAAATGACGCTTGCAAAACTTCAAAAGGATATCTTAAAAACTGAGGGACTAGTTCGTATATATACAGACAGACAGACGGACATGGCTAAATCGACTCAGCTCAACATACTGATCATTTATATATATACTTTATAGGGTCTCCGACGCTTCCTTCTGGGTGTTACAAACATCGTGACAAACTTAATATACCCTGTTCAGGGTATAAAAATAAAAGAAAACTAGTAGGGAAGAGTTTTATTAAGAAAACTCACATACCGGCCAATATATGCTGCATAAAGACATTCGAAAATCCTTATATTTGGTAACGGGTGATTTTTTTGAGGTTAGGATTTTCATGCATTAGTATTTGACAGATTACGTGGGATTTCAGACATGGTGTCAAAGAGAAAGATGCTCAGTATGCTTTGACATTTCATCATGAATAGACTTACTAACGAGCAACGCTTGCAAATCATTGAATTTTATTACCAAAATCAGTGTTCGGTTCGAAATGTGTTTATCGACAAATTTTGTTCAGCGATGAGGCTCATTTCTGGTTGAATGGCTACGTAAATAAGCAAAATTGCCGCATTTGGGGTGAAAAAGCAACCAGAAGCCGTTCAAGAACTGCCCATGCATCCCGAAAAATGCACTGTTTGGTGTGGTTTGTACGCTGGTGGAATCATTGGACCGTATTTTTTCAAAGATGCTGTTGGACGCAACGTTACGGTGAATGGCGATCGCTATCGTTCGATGCTAACAAACTTTTTGTTGCCAAAAATGGAAGAACTGAACTTGGTTGACATGTGGTTTCAACAAGATGGCGCTACATGCCACACAGCTCGCGATTCTATTGCCATTTTGAGGGAAAACTTCGGACAACAATTCATCTCAAGAAATGGACCCGTAAGTTGGCCACCAAGATCATGCGATTTAACGCCTTTAGACTATTTTTTGTGGGGCTACGTCAAGTCTAAAGTCTACAGAAATAAGCCAGCAACTATTCCAGCTTTGGAAGACAACATTTCCGAAGAAATTCGGGCTATTCCGGCCGAAATGCTCGAAAAAGTTGCCCAAAATTGGACTTTCCGAATGGACCACCTAAGACGCAGCCGCGGTCAACATTTAAATGAAATTATCTTCAAAAAGTAAATGTCATGAACCAATCTAACGTTTCAAATAAAGAACCGATGAGATTTTGCAAATTTTATGCGTTTTTTTTTTAAAAAAAGTTATCAAGCTCTTAAAAAATCACCCTTATATAGAGGCTAAGCGAAGTGTTGACCTCATTCAACCCGTTTCTAGCACAGAGACGTACTGCTATCGGGAAGGGATTATCTCTGAATTTCAATTATAAATCTGACACATTAACCGATATTTTCGGCAAAAAGTCAACTATAGGTACTTTCGTCCAAATATTTGGTACATAGGGGCTTGAACAGTATTTGTTGAATTTGGACAATTTTTGGTTATAAGGTGTCATACTCTAAATACCAAAGCATTGAAAATTGTTTTAGATGAAAAAGCGATGCCTTCATAGTGTTTTTTCAGTATCTTCAAATGAAGGAATTGCTATTGAGATGAATAGGAAAGCTAAAAAGGTACTATGACCATTTGGCGTCCATTCGTCACGTATGAATATTAGGTATTATTGGCGAATTTGGCAATGCCATTCGTCCCAGTTAAAGAATTGACAGTTAATGAGGAGTAACTTTCTATAAGAAACTGATGCAGTTTACGCCAATACATTCGCTCTAAGCCTGGTAAATATGGCATAAAAATATTTTGTCTTGTGGACGCAAAACCCAATTATGCACTTGCAGGCGCAGTATGTTTGGGTGCACAGCCTAATGAACAGCGTTCGACTGGTATTGTGCGTAGTAACCTCGTTATGCGTCTCAGCAACCGAGTTGTGGACAAATTTTTCACAAACTATGACTTTGTAGAGTTTTTGCTTGAGCTTAGTACTACCTTTGTGGGCAAAATAAGAGGCAATAAACCGCAACTGCCAAAATTCTTTACATCCGAAGAAGCCACAAAAAATGTATTTTGTTGCTCAAAATCGTTGCAATTAGTAAGCTTTATAGTACATTCGAGGAAAAACAAACTACTTCCAACTGCAGTTGCCAGCGAAGAAATAAATCCTGTAAGCAAAAACAAAAAAAAAAAAAAAATACACAATTCATACATGAGCATAAAGGTTGTGTCGATATTTTTGACAAAATGATAGATTGCCTGGTAATACAAACCGTTGGTCCACAGTATTATTTTATAAATGCTGAATATTCTTGAACTTGCAATGTTCAGGTTGCTTGAGCATAGTCATCATATGTTTCACCCATTTATTTGAGCAGTTCAATATGAAAATTTTATTTGATATTTATTTTTTTCAATAAAAATACTCCTGTTTCTAGCAATAAACACATGTTTTGGCCTGTTTATAAAAAAAATATATATATTCTAGTCTAGAAATCAAATTTTGGGCAGTTTTTTGAATTTTATTAAAAAAAAAAACCAAAAAATATTTTTAATATCCATTTTTTGATGGTGTTTTTATTGATATCTTAAGAATACAGAAAAAAAATTTACAAAAAAAATATTAAAAATTAAAATAATTAGAGGTGGGAGAGACAGGTGTAAAAAAAAAATTACGCATCCTGGTGACATTGATCCTGCCGACTGCCTGAAAATAAAAATAATTTTTTGCGCTTTTTTTTTGAAGTTCCTGATTTTTTTTTTTAAATATTAAAAACAAAAATTTTGACACGATGCTGGTAGGAACGATAAAGGATTATATAAAGGTTCACACAAAATTTCAAGTAAATCGGTTATATAAAACTTGAGATAATGCCGGTACCGTGTGCAAAAAAGGAGTTTCGAAAAAAAACGCATTTAAAAAAGTGAGTCAAACCGAACCGGGCTAGATACTGCGACACTAAAGTAACTGTAGCTCTTAAAACTAATTTTAATTTTTAAAAATCCTTTGGAGGATATGTTCTTAAGGGTCTAAACTATAAATATATGAAACAAAAATTGAATTTCTCAAAATTAAAAGCTTAAATTTCCATACAAAATACATTGTGCACAGAGGTTAAGTTTTTTAGCCAAGTCATGGCTTTGAGGTTAATATAACCTGTTTGGAGTACACAAATTACTGTTACGTTCAAAATGTTCAGTAATTTTGGAAGTTTG
Source organism: Bactrocera correcta (assembly GCA_027475135.1). Taxonomy (NCBI): domain Eukaryota; kingdom Metazoa; phylum Arthropoda; class Insecta; order Diptera; family Tephritidae; genus Bactrocera; species Bactrocera correcta. Next base: position 16,897 of record JAPZAG010000903.1, on the reverse strand, counting down.
GCGATTTTATTGACAATGTCGTGAGCGAATTTTTATTTCAACCAGATCGCAAAATTTTCAAAATGTTTCAGAATCTATTAATTTTCCATCCAGTTATTTTTTCTGTTCTAATCTATAATATATATTTTATTTAAATAAATATTTGTATTAAATTATTACTTTTTTCTTTTTGGAAAATTGTAGTAGTATAAATGTGAAAATAACTGTATCCCTTACTTATTGTCATAGAAAATAATAATAAAGAATTGCACATTTTTTTAGTTCATCCTACTCGCGTTTGCGCCGCAGTGTTAGCGTATGCGGGAATTGCGAAAGAAGACGCCTACTAACTCCGTTATAGCCATTTTTCTTGTAGGACCGTCGCCAGGCATTTATTTTCACCTGTTGGGAACGTATTAAACGTGGTACAAAATTTCATTTTCAGGGATTAGCCGCTCTCCAAGAAGTTCCTCCAGATCCTCTCTGTCATCTTTATAACGTGGGGGCAGAAAGAAATTGTGCCACGCGATTACACTCCCACAAAAAGAGCAGTCAAACCAATCTTCCTTAATGATATAGAAAATAATAAAAATGAGTTGTCCAATTGTTCTGTGTTCATGCTCTCTTAGCGTATGCGGGACTTGCGTAGTAGGACGCCTACGTACTAAACCTTAACTCCGTCTTCTATAGCTCTTTGTTTTTATAGCAGGACCACCGCCAGGCATTTCTTTACACCTGTTGGGAACGGATTATGCGTGGTACAATATTTTCCACAAAATGAGTCAAACCAATCGTCATATCCATATTTGCGTAAATACTCTCTGAAGCAGCCGCCCAGTCAGGAACTGCCCACGCTTGCTCGTTTCAGATAAGCGTGTGTGTTCATCTACCTTTTGTTGTTACGTCCCACCGTTTCTGCCACTCATTACGACTACTTTGTTTTTCTTGCTTCCTCTCTGTTGTTTAGTACGACATAATGTCGATAGCATAGCCTCCAGTCAATAATCACACCAAAGTATTTCAAAGAATGTTGCTCTAAGGTATTGTATCCATTATTCCATTTTGAGATAATTTTAAGTAGAAAAAACTTCCTCGCTGCCAGGCAACTTTTTTCCTGGAAGTCCTGGAAATTGGCTGCGAGATGGGAAAAAATTCAAAAAATTTCTAAATTCAACCCTCATTATTAAAGTATTTAAACTACGTAAAAGTACTTGCTAAGTACAAAGCTTTAAAGGAGTATTCTAGTCTAGAAATTTAGAAAAATCAAAATTTTTATATTTTCAAAGTTTAACTATTCAAGAATATGTGTACAAGAGGGTTTTTTCAAAATTCAAATTATTTTCGGAGATATAGGCATTTTTCTGACCCGGAATCCAAACTGGTGCCGGAAATAATCGAAAAAAAGATATTAGGGAAACTTTAAAAGCGTTTTTTTTCAAAACTGACTTTTTCGGAACGATACCCACGATTTTTCAGGTTCTACTAGACCGATGTACTTGAAATTTTTATAGAGTCTTCTTTATAGGCTTGTCTATAGTTGGAACTAGCCCCATCCCAAAGTTTTTATTTTTATTATTTTTATAAATTCGAAATAGTCAGAAAAAGTGATCAAAAAAACCTTTTTTTTTCAGGCAGTCGCCATTTTGTGAAAAAAAATGATTCCCACTTTTCCGTAGTTCCGTAGTTCCGACAATTGCGACATTATTCTAGATTAATAATCTTTTTTTCTCGGTTTCAGATAACTAGGAGGGTTGAAATCATGGGCATGGTCACGTGAAAATTTTTAGAGACCCCCCACTTCGTCAGCTCATAATTTTTGAAATTTTTTACTTTTTTTAGTTTTTAATTTTTTTCTCTACTCTTCTGAAATTAATAAATAACTAATAAAAAAATGGACGGTAAAAATATTAATTGCCTTTATTTTACGACACTTTAAAAATTACCTGAAATTCATGCTTCTGGACTAGAATACCCCCCTAAAAAAATAAAAAAAAAAAATGTGTTTCTGTGACTTCCAAGTGAATATAGTTTTTTCTTCTTCTTTATTGTCGTAGACACCACTTACGCGGTTTTAGCCAAGTCCATAACAGCGTGCCAGTCGTTCTTTATTTTCGTTGTTTGGCGCCTGGTCTTTCCCACGGAGTAGAGGTCTGGCTTTTCCTCTGCTTCCCCCGGCGAGTACTGCGTCGAATACTCTCAGAGCTTGAGTGTTTTCATACTAACGGCATAAAGGCAGTACTTTTTCGTGCTGTGGAAAGCAGCTTACATGAAAAAGTTTTGCGTTTCGATGCTCTTTTCACTGGTCTTTTCCAAGTTTAGGCGCATGGTGAATATTCGGTCGGTTGTTGATTTTCCAGGCCTAAAGCTACACAGTTTGTTGACGGTGGACTTTAATCTTTCGCACAGTGCGCTCGTTAGAACCTAATATGCTATATTGAGGCAACTTATCTCATGGTAGTTGGCGCAGATTGTGGGGTCTCCCTTTTTTGGATTGGAAAGAGCACACTTAAATTATAATCGTCGGGCATGCTTTCATTCGGTCATATTTTACAAAGAAGCTGATGCATGCTCCTTATCACTTCTTCGCCGCCGTATTTGAATAGCTGGGTTGGCAATCCATCGGCTCCCCGCCGCTTTGTTGTTCTATAGACGGTTATTGCATTTCGAGCTTCTTCATGGTTGGGCAGTGGTACGTAAAGTGAATACAACACCTTTAGTAATGTCTTCCCATTTCTTATAAATATTATATAACATCAAAGCTATCAATCAACAAAGAAGAGATATTTGTTTATAAATTTTGAGCTTAACTTCATATTATGTAAATCACAGTATTTCAGCGGCTCCACACTACTACTGAAATAACGCAAATTTTTATCAAACGAAAATTATTCCTCCGATACGTCATTTTATTCTACCAAATTTTTGATTTATCTGCCAAAAAATATATGTTTGTAAATTTTTCTCCTCCTTACAAGTAAAGAGCTCCATCATGTTCCTACACATTTAAGCGCATACAAATGTACACTACTGATTCGCACCACATTTTTAGATATTTTACAAAATCTAATTTAAATACAGCAAGGTTACGAGCAAGTGCATAGCTAGAGAATACAAAACAAAACCAATTTGAGTGTTTTGGAATGCAAAACTTTGTAAATGCATAATATTACTGCAGTAACACTGCAACATTGCATGGCGTTCATGCAACGTCTGGCTTTGCTCGTGCAACTAAACACGCCTTCGCGCTGAGTACGTGATGCCATCTTCATTGCAAAAGTTTGAGCATACGGACAGTCAATGCGATGCATACAAAATGTATATTAATGTTACATTTTTGTAATTTTCGTTGCCTATCTGAAGGCGCAAAATTGTAAAATATTGCAATTTCCTCCTTTGCTGAATTTATTAACGGTATTTATGAGTAGTCAAAGCAATACACATGTAGACTGCAGCATTTTCATGAAGTCGCAAACGTAAAAGAACCTGCGCAAGCTATGTTTGTGAGAGTGTGTGGGTTTAATCTGTATGAAACGCGCAATTAATTAATTTACATTTTAAAAGTTGGCTGCCTCGATAATGGCGTATAAAGTGTGCAGGCGTGTAGAGTTGCAGCAATGAATTTTACTGCACATATACTGTGCCCGCCTCCACTTTGAGGTCCTCCTGCGCCGCCACTGTTTCCTCCGTTGCTTCGCCATCTGCAGCTGTGCTCTTGGCTGGTCGCGTCGTCATTAACAGTGTTGAAAATAAATGAAATTACCAATTCGTGCGTAATCAACTGTGCAGTTAGCATGTCGTTCTGTATGTGTGTGTGTGCTTGTGTGTTGATATAAATATATACTATCTATATACATATATACTCACTCAACTTTTTGTGTGCAAAAGTAATCGTTGGTAACTTTCAATTTGACTCCGCCCATTCGCCGGCCAAGGTTATTCCGACACAACACAAAATCCATGATTCCAAATCGATATTCCGTCAGCGCCCGTCCAATTGTATGCCAGCGAGTTTTTGCTCATTACGCGCTCGCGGTGCTCAGGTGCACGAAATGCGAAGTGTTGAAGCTGGAAATGTAATTAAATTACTATCTGCCTGCAACGAAGCAGCGCCAAAGTGCTAAATAACAAATTCTACAACAGCAAAACAAAGACGAAACTTGTAAATGTGTCAGCGCACCAATACAACAACAACAACAACACAAACAATATAAACAACACCTAAGTGACAAATCAATGGCGCAAGGTTCTGAAAATGGAATGTTGGCTGTGACCAGCTAATCGAATTGGCGCTACACTTAGTCGCCGCGTATTTATAGTGTGAGTGCAGTTATTTTTAAAAACGCACATATACACACAAACGTGATATTTCGCGGAATTAATTTGTTTTGAAATTTTACATTCAGCTACTTTTTGCGATATGAAAACTCTTATAAAGCCAATCGGGTAAATATAATTAAAAGTTAGCTTTATCAAGTTCTTAGTAAAAAGATGGGATCATTAAATGTCAGGGATGTAATTAGCGCAAAAGTGTGTTTTTGCTTTGTCATAACCTTGACGTTCATTAGTTGAAAAAAAATTAAACCATAGTTTTTTTTTTAGATTTTTTAAGGGCACTGAGGATTTGACTTATCCGGAAATAGCAAATCAATAAAGGGGAGAGAGTAATTTTTGAACCAATTTATTACTTCCGCAGCATAAGAAGTCTCCCAAACTTATTGGGATGCACATCCACTTGGAAATATTGAAAAAAAATTATTAATTGCATATTTTGATAAACTACGATTTTATATACACATTTAAAAATATATTTTAATTTCTTTCAACTCACGCTAGAGTCTAGGCTCTTTACATAGGTTGCTATATATATTTATGGACTAGGCAACACTAAGTGTTGCCAGGTGCAATCTGACATTTTTTAGCATAACATCACTCAGAACGTTTTGTCATTTAATCGTGAATTGTTTTATTTACAGGGAATTAAAAAATTCATCTCGGCCAAAAAATGGAATTAACTCGTGAACATTTTCGTGCGATCATTTTTCACAACTTTCGACGTGGATTATCACGACAAGAGTGCAACGAAGAACAAAAATCTTTGTATGGTTATGAAGCACTGTGAAAACTGGTACAACGAATTCAATCGTGGTCGACGCTCGCTCAAAGACGAATTCCGTGAAGGTCGTCCAAAAACAGCCGTTGTGCCAGAAAACATCGATGCCGTACGTGAACTGATAATGCAAAACCGTCATGTAACATACCTTCAGATAGAGGCATGCCTATGCATTTCTCCCACCAGCATACATTCGATATTGCATGAACACCTGGCCCTAAAAAAGGTTTGTTCTCGTTGGATCCCACACAATTTGACAATCGCTCAAACAAAGGCTCGTGTGGATTGGTGTAAAGAAATGCTGAAAATCGTATCGCGTATTGATCGTGGTGCTTCAAAAGGCGTTTATAAGATCGTCACAGGTGACGAATCATGGATCTATGCGTATGAGCCCGAAACAAAACAGCAAACGACCGTGTGGGTCTTCCAAGACGAGCCAAATCCAACGAAAAAAAAAATGTCTATTTTCATTATTAGGCCAGAAATATATATAGCAGCCCTCGTAAAAATACTACACTAAAATAAAACTATGTTACATGTAGATTCAAAATAGTGTTTGAGTTGCAGGATTTTAAGATGTAGTTTATCAGTTCATCTTTAAATGCAAAGCAGCATTTTTCGAAACAGCAATTTTCGAATTTTCTGCAGTGATTACTAGGAGAAATGATCCCGCCATTACTAATTTCTTTTATGTTGTACTATATTATGTACATACATTCTGACAAGTAAGTACCTGGAAATTGTAAATAAAAATATTTCATTATTTATCAATAATTATTTTGCTGCCACCAGATGTATGTAATACGGTCGTACACTAATGCCAACAATTTTTCAGCAATCGGGACACATTTCTTGAACACTTTTTGGGATGAACTTCAGCTCCTTCAGCGAATTTTGTTTTATATCCTCGATCGACTGAAAACGTGTTCCACTGAGCAGCAGTTTCAGTTTGGGGAGCAAGAAAAAATCACATCGAGCCAATTCTGTAAAATAGGGTGATTGGTTGATAGTATTCATTTCGTTTTTTGCTTCGAAATCAGTCTCAGTCATGGCTCGATGCGATGGTGCATTATCATCGTGCAAAATCCATGAATTATTCTACCACAATTCCGGTCGTTATCGAAAGATGTGCTCACGCAAACGTCTCAATACGGCTAAATAGAACTCTTTATTGACTGTCTGTCCCTCCGGAACAAATTCATGATGCACCAAGCTACGAATATCGAAAAAAATGAAAATCACTTTGAATTTTGAGCGGCTCTGACGTGGTTTTTTCGGTTTCGGCTCATTTTTTTCCTCCATTGGGATGATTGTTGACTTGTTTGTATGTCAAATTCGTAAACTTATTTCTCATCGACAGTTAGAAAGCTCCCCGGAGACCAGTTTACGGTCACTTTTTGAAAAAAAAAAAAATTTTTTTCGGGACGAGTTGAGCAAGTACGCGATCTGTACCCAAAACATCCACCAAAATCATTCAAACGGACTCGCGAGAAATGTCGAGCTCTTTTGCCATCTCTCTAACACTTGTCTGACGATTTTCAAGCACCATATCCTTAACTTTTTGAATATTTTTATCAGTTGAAGAGGTCGAAGGTCGTCCAGAACGAGCCATGTCTTCAACGATCTCCAGACCGTCTTTAAAGACTTTGTACCACTCCTAGGCATACTACTTATAAGCAATCCTACCAACTTAGCAAAATAATTTTTTTTTAAATATCATTTACCCTGAGAATTTAAATTACAGTCCCGCTTGTTGGTCTGATCAAAACCGATTTCGGAGGCGAAAAAACGAGCGATATTTCGGGTAAAACTAAATTTTTTTAAATGTCGGCACTTTTTAAATTTTTGGGTGTGGTTTTGACCGCAGGTCTTTGTACGAAAAATATTTTCTAGTATATCTATTTTTTATTTTTTAGGTTTCATCCCGAAATTAAGTAGGTTAAACTATCTTTTTGCACGATTTCTTGGCTTGGCACGCTTGGACCATGCTCGTTTTCGCACATTATTGTCACATTTGATCCACTTTTCGTCTCCTGTTATCATACGCTTCAGCAATGGCTCGATTTCATTTCGTTTCAGCAAAGAATCGTAGATTTTAATTGGGTCCATTAAATTTTTCACAGACGATCCATGTGGTAACAATCCATGTGGTACCCAGATATGACCTTATTTTTGTAGCCAGCCTTTTTTAAATGATGCAAAACCGTTTGATGATGAATGTTAAGTTCCTCAGCGATGTCATAGCTGCTTATGTGATGGTCCTGGTCAATCTTTTCCATGATTTCATCAACTTTTTGAACGATGGGTCGACCAGAGTGAGATGTATTTTTTCACATCGAAATTGCCAGAACGGAAGCGAACGTACCATTTTTGTTGTTGTTGTTGTGGGACCTCACCCCAAATTTAATTTTTTGGTTAAATGAACCTTAAGATCTCACCTTTTCAACACTATATGGTTTGACATAATAAAAAATGGCTTTTTTTATTTTGAAATAGCCATAACTTTTGTAGAAATTGACTTTTGGGTACCTTTTTTTTAATTTTTGTTTTTGAATGAACTTTTCGAAAAAATACACGAAAAAAATTTAACACGATCAATTATATAAAATAATCGTTTTTTTTTTGTTTTTTTAAGTTCGCCATTTTTTTTCTCAAAAAAAAATTTAATTAATTTGACAACTATCCCTGCTAATCCCGGAGTGGGCCGATTTTTTTTTTATTTAAAAAAAAATTTGTCAAATTTTCAAAAATAAAAAAATTTTTTTTCCGTAAACTTTATTTCTATCATATAAAAAATATAATTTAACAATTTTATGATATAATATTCTCAATTTATGGACTTAATTTACGAATATAATGACTAAGTTTAATGATTAACACAGTTAATATCCAAATAATCCATTTCAATAAATAAAAAAAAATATATTAAAAAAAATCGGCCCACTCCGGGATTAGCAGGGATATTTGTCAAATTAATTAAAGTTTTTTTGAGAAAAAAACAAAAACAAAAAAAAAAAAACAAATGGCGAACTTAAAAAAACAAAAAAAGGATTATTTTATATAATTGATCGTGTTAAATTTTTTTCGTGTATTTTTTCGAAAAGTTCATTCAAAAACAAAAATTAAAAAAAAAGGTACCCAAAAGTCAATTTCTACAAAAGTTATGGCTATTTGAAAAAAAAGCCCTTTTTTTTTAGCAAAAATAGCGCAATTCATAACTTTTTTGAAGTTGGAGAAAAAATTTTGAAAAAATTCTCAAAAATGTTTTTCAAAGGGTAGAAAAGGATGGATAAGTTTCAGCAAAGTCTAAAGAGGTCGGGTTCAAAAGTGGTCGATTTGGTGTGGAATACCCCATATATGTATATCGATAAAAATATATATATATATAAATATCCACTAATTTTTTTCTTTCAAAACTTTTTCTAATCATAATTTCTCTTATTACCCTTCCATGTATCCAATCTGAATTAATTATAGTAAATGAGCTAAACGTATCTCAATCTAGGACAACATTCATTAAATGTGACAAATGCTATGAAATAAATAACAAATGCTATCAAAACTAGTTTTGACACAAGCAGCCGGAAAAACATTATTCATTGCACTATTATGGTAGCGACCCCTCATGAAATCCAACTGTGCTCTATAGACTTATACTCCCTTACCTAACCTGCAGCCTACATAAACCCTTTAAATATTTCATAGAGTGTTAAGTGGCCTCCCCTGCCTTAAACACATTTGCATTTAAATAAACTCCATTTCGTGCAAGTTCATTTTACTTGACCCGAGTATTGAATTTACCCACACGTAAGGCCAATCTTTGTTGGAAATCGAAGTAAGTGCGCTTGTGGGTTATTGATTTGCCCTCATACTTTATAAATTTCACCGAACAAGCATACTAACATGTCGTTAAACTTCAGAAAAACATAAATTGTTACTCACGCACACACAAGCAAAAGTGCACGCACATTTGTAAGCAGCACATTTGTGTTTTTTTTTTTTGGGTTCTTTATATTTAGGTATATCCTGTAGAGTGTATACTCAGTTTGCCACGAAGTTTATTACACTCAAAAGGCAACGTTGGAGATTGACGAGCTAACTAGTCGCTCAGTTTTTGAGTTATCGTTCTGAAAATTTGCACACATTCTTTTCTCGCCAGGAAGCTGCGCATTTATCGAAGTGGCCGTAATCATAACACTGTAGCACATAGCTGCCAAACAAAGTAATCAATCACAATAATGTCCTTGCATGGCAAACTCTTTTATTTCACGAGATATCTTCACGAAATTTGGCATGGCTTATTATCCAAGGTTAACATACAAACTCTGAAGATATTATTAAAATCGTATAATAATATCATATGGCTGCCATACAAACTGCTCAATCAATATAAAGTCCTTGCATTGAAATTATTTTTATTTGTGAAGGGTATTATAGCTGCCAATGTAAAGGTTTGTGGTTATTTTCGTTTACATATGTAATATGTAGATTTAGTGCACTGATTTCCGAGAAGCATAAACTTCATATCGCCAACGTGATACCCAAAGTGCCTACATATATACATATTTAGTTAGTGCGACTACAGATTTTGTCCACGCACAGGAAAACTTACCGTATCAGCAACAGTGTTGACAGTTTTGTTATTTTAATATTTGTTGAGAGTGTGTACGTATATGTAGGCGTATCCTTGCTGCACGCCACAAATTAGAGTTAAGAGTGTATGTAAGTGTGAGTGAAACAGCTGAGAGGTTAGGTTACCATTTTTTTTTTTATTTTTTATTAGCTATTTGTTTATATTTCATGTGTGGCAGAGATTTTTGAAAACAAATATTGTCGAAATTTGAGAATTTTTAAGTTAATATGCATTGGAGAGTGTGTGACACGTGCACACAGTTATTATACGAGCTTTACGCACTGGATTTTATAGTTTTTATTAAAAATGCAATTTATTTGAATTCTGACTGATACTGATCAGATACTCTTATTTGCAAGAACACAAGAATAATAAATTTTAACAATGAATTGTGTCCATATAAAAGCCAAAGAATTTGAGAAAAAATCAGATTTATAAGCTTAACGGTGGTAACCATTTTCGGGTGGCGTCTTAAATTGTTGTTAAATAAATGTTTGTTGGTTGGACATTGATGAATTAACGGGGTTTTCAATAAGAGCGCTAAACAAGTTTTTTTTTTATTAAAACAAAAACGGTTTGCGAATGAAATCAATGAAATAATTTATTCCTGTGAAAGTACATTCGATGCCATTAGGAATGGAACTCGATTTCTTTTGCATGGCCACCACAGGGCACGCTTTCAGAAGTTCAGACGCTGAACCCAATTTTCTACAGTTTTCAAGCATAATTCAGCCGATACTGCTGCCATTTCACGTTTGATATTCGTACGAAGTTCATAAATCATCGCTGGCTTATTAGCATAGACCATAGACTTGACGTAGCCCTACAGGAAATAGTCTAACAGCGTCAAATCGCACGACTGAAGCGATCAATTGTCTGAGCCATTTCGTGAGATAACACATTCAGTCAACTTGCTTTTCAATAAATCGATTGTGGCATTCCCTGTGTGACCTGTGCCGCCGTATTGTTAGAACCACATATTGTCCAAGTCCATATCATCCAATTCAGGCTAAAAATATTCGGTTATCATGTAGCGGTAGTGATTCACATTTACAGTAACGTGCCGGTCTTGATCATGACGGAAGAAGTACGGCCCAATGATGTCGCAAGCCTATAAACCGCACCAAACTGTAATTTTTTCGGCATGCAATGGTGACTCATGGAGTACGTGTCGATTGCCGCCTGACCAATACCTTTCTTATTTGACCTTTCTTCTTGACGAAGTCATTCAGCCAGAAATGAGCCTCATCGATGAAGATGATTTTTCGGATCGTTTTCAAGTTGTTTCTGAGCCCAATTCACGAACACACGACGATTTTGGTGATCAAGCGGCTATAGTTCTTGAGTTAGTTCGATCTTGTAAAGATGTAGGCCAAGATCTATTCGCAAAATTTTGGCCTTTTTTGGCCTGGGAAAATTCATTTTTTGATCAAAATAAAATAAAAGTTCTATATGTCAATTTGACAGAGATCGGATCATTTGACGCTGAGTAATCACAGAGCAGCTCTCATAGCCATCTTTGGTGCACTGCGAACACACAAGAGAAGCAATTAGAGCCAATTAACACATAGCACCCGTGGATATTGCCGCCAAGTGCATTTCTGCGAAGTGCGCTCTAAGCCTCTGGGAAGCTGGGCATATAAAAGGTTTTGAACAAGGACACTCCTTCTTCAACTACATCCCTATAAACTTAGATCATTTTGGCGCAGAGGCTGCTCACTGCTTCCCTGCTCACATATCGATGCGGGATATGTGAATGGAGAGAAATTGCTGGGCCAGTGTAGTGTTTTACGGCTGGAAGGAACCTAGGAGAGGAGTTTTCTATAAGGAGTTCTCCGTCAATCTTAGCAATAGGCTACTGGGCCACTGAAGTGTTTTTCAGGCAGAAGAGTCTGCTAATACATTTACTACTTAACTGCTACGAAGTGAGGTGACACCCAACAGAACTGAAAACATCAGTGCACTTCCTCATTCCTTCTACAGCCTTTTAAAACTGAATCTTATCTTCGGCGAACAAGGAAACGTAGCAGAAATTGACATTAGCCTCTCTCAACAAATTTGTAATAGGCTCAAGCGCTTCGGCGATTTGTAAAGGTCCTATGATCTATTATATAGAAGTTTAAGGTAATAAACCGGATTTTGAAGGTACAGGGTTTCTCCGGAAACTAATAGGACTGATTTTCTTACGCCGCGACTGTACTTCGGAGCATGCGCGCACCGAGTGGATTCGGTGGAGGGCGTTCCTAGGTAACGAACGAGCTGGTCAGTTGTCTTCGAGCACTTGGAGAGTCAGGACAAACATTTTCGTGCGAGGTGTTTCTGTGAGTGATGCAAGTCGAAAATTCAGCGTTCGTTATAGCCGAGTTACGCGATTAAATTCTGTGTGAAACTCGGTGAATCTGCGACAGAGACGTTTGATATGCTCAAGCAGGCTCACCGGATGTTTCTTTAGCAAGAACTGGTGTATTTCAGTGGTACTAGGCATTTTTTCGAGGTCCGGGACGAGGTCGCTGATGAAGGCCGGAATAATGAGCAAATCCAAAGGGAAAACGATGCTCATTTGTTTATGACCTCAAAGGCATCGTCCACCAAGAATTTGTTCCTCCTGCACAAACCGCCAACGCCTAGTTTTACGTGGAAGTTCTCAAGAGACTCAAACAAAGGGTCAATCAGGTCCGACAATGCATCGCAGCCGATTGGAAGTTGCACCACGACTCTTGCTCCGTGTCACACCGCCTTTCTTTTGAAACACTACCTAACCAAGGCCGGCATCCCAACGCTTCCGCAGCCACCCTACAGCCCAGATGTGGCCCCTCGGACTTTTCTTGTTTAATTGAATGAAAAGGCTAATGAAAGACAAGTATTTTGAGACGACAGACCAAGCAGCATGCACCTTGGCTCTCAAGGCTAGTCCGGAGAATGCCTTCCGTGACGTCTTCAATGCTTGGATGTCGCACTGGCAGCGCTGCATCGACGCAGAAGGAGCCTATTTCGAAAGTTTTTAAAGAACTGTAACGATTGGTTCCATAAATTTTTTTAAATCAACTAAGTCTTATTATCTTCCGGAAAAACTCTGTATATGAAACAAAGTGATTGAAAATTTCGCTGGCTTATGAAGCTCCAATGTTCAAAAATTCGAAAAAAGCAAGGAAAGATACATAAATTTTAATATAAAGAAATACTCATCAAAAAAAGGAAGAAAAGAAAACCAATTTACTCGACGGCGCTTGGGAATGGTTGATTGCACATGTTCTCACCTCACTGAAATTTATGTTGAATTGTGTGATAACTGCCTACTAACGAAGGTGGAAACAAAAAGCAAAAGTATTCGGTAGATAACTTGAGCTAAGTAAAGACAAGGTTAACCGAAAGAAACGATGGAAAATTATGAATATCTTTCCGTGGTCTTATATCTAAATAACTGCGGGATTGTGTAAGCGTACATATAATAAATGTAAGCGAATATATGGAATATATGTGTACTTACATAAATACATACATACATATTGATTTCGAGGCGTACAAGTCTGACGGTGCAATAAAAACGCGTCAATGTCAAAGGAAAGATATTCTTGTTTTATGAGATTTGTATATAAGCTTATGTATGCCACAAAACATATACATACGCGGCTAATATAAAGATAAATTTATAGAATAACGCTAGCAACTTCGCGCACAAAAGCGCATGGAAAAAACAATATCGGAACAACTGAAAGCCAAATTACGGAACAACAGTTACTAACAGCTTTTTTTGGGGAGCTTCAAGTAAGTGCAGGAGAAGGCAAACACCACAGACATCTTTTGCTGCTTTTGTATGGTGTGTGTGCATGCTTATACTCGTATGTGCCTGAGAGTCTCTGTGTAAAGGAGCAAAGTTTCTTGCTATTTTCGGCCAATTGCTGCTAAAGTGCAAATATACACACGAGCACCAAAGTGGATTACAAGTCAAAGGCATGAAATTAGTTATAATTGTAAATAAGTGTGAGTGTGTATGTTTTTGAAGTATACATTTAGGGGCAATCGATTATTGCACACACGCATACGCTAGAAAGGTCAAAATGTTATAGGAAAAGCGTTGCTGGCGCTATTGAACTGCTTTAAACGCCTACACACATACAGGCATAAAGTTACATATACACTCGCATGCTCAGTATTGTGTGTAAATGTGTGATGCTCATAATAAATATTATTTGTTCGAACTATTGTACTACGTCGATAACTATTTTTACTGTTGCTAGAAGTAGTAGCTATTAAACGGAATTGTGGTATGAGTTTATTTGTTTCAGATAAAAATCGCCTTAACTGTAAATAGAAGTCATTGTCATGTACACTGTATGGTTATTTATATATTTGTTTTTGATTACTGTCAACAATTGGTTCGATGAAAATGTTGAAAGATAACAAAAAATATTCTCTTATGAATATTTATCAGAAGAATTTTCTAATTTTATTTTCAACTTAATTTGTATTCTTTTTTTAGTTTATTTTGTTTTATTTTATTTCATTTTATTTTATTTTATTTTATTTTATTTTATTTTATTTTATTTTATTTTATTTTATTTTATTTTATTTTATTTTATTTTATTTTATTTTATTTTATTTTATTTTATTTTATTTTATTTTATTTTATTTTATTTTATATTATTTTATTTTACTTTATTTTATTTTATTTTATTTTGTTTTATTTTAATTGATGAAAATGTTGAAAGCTAATAAAATATACTTCTTTTGAAAATTTTCCAGAGGAAATAATTTTTTCATATTATCTTCATTATAGTTTCTATTATTTTGGATTTATTTAATTTTTTTAAATTTTATTTCCATATTATTTTTGACTTTATTTTATATAATTTTAATTGATGAACGTGTTGAAAGGTATTAAAAAATATTTTTTATCAAAATTTTCCGGAGGAAATCATAATGATTTTTTTATTTTACTTCCATTTAATTTTTTATACTATTTTTCATTTTAATTTAATTGTTGAGATGTAAAATCCAAAATTTTTATCTTACTTCCATTTAATTTTTTATACCATTTTTCATTTTATTTTAATTGTTGAGACGTAAAAAACATTTTTTTTTTTAATTTTCCAGGGGAAATTATTTTCTTTTATTTTATTTCCATTTTTATTCGCATTATTTTTTATTAATTTTTTTAATCTTTTTTTGTTTTATTTTTATTTTTATTTTTTTCATTTAAATTTGTTTTATTAAAATATAATTTTATTTTGTTAAATTAAGTTAATATTTCTTAATAAAAGCGTTAAATTTTGTATAAAATTTCCCAAATACTAAAAAAAATGCAAAAATATGTTTTATGTTGATACTATGTTTTTCAAATGAGTTAAAATTAATATCGATATACCGGTGACACTATTATCGATATATTCAATCATGGATATAAATCGATTTTTTGGAAGTTTGAAAAAAATGTTCGTGTAAACTGAACGAAAATTATTTCAATAATAATACTAAACTATATATTTTTCGGAATGAATTGAAATAAATATCGATATGCTTAAGAAAATTTATCGATATTTTTAATTATCGATAAAAATCGATTTTCGGGATTTTGAAAACTAATTCAATATTAGTACAACACTGGGCATGTATGACGCAAACTTACGATAAATTGTATACTTATATGATAGTATCGAATAATTTCTAAACGTCAATAAATTTCTAAGTGCCGATAACAAGGTTATATCGACTTTCTGACTTGAAATGTCGGGTTATGAATTATACAATAAATCATACAATGCACCATTTAACCAATTGTGAGTGTATGTATATGCACACATGTATGTATATCCACCACTCCTTTCCTATTATACTAAACAGCCTTGCCAGTAGTACACATTTGGGCCAATTTTCCATTACATTTATGAGCCTGTGTAGGCAATTAGCTGCCGGTGGACTAAGGTGCTTTGTTTTTGCTACTTTTGTTATTGCTCACTTTGTTATTACAGTTGTAGACAACAAGGTTTGCAGCGTTATTGAAAAGCTCGTCATAAGCGCGAGTGCAAGCCGGCATACATACATACACATATATGTATATACATATATATGCATGTATCGTGGTATGCACTTATATGCACATCCATTCATTAACACGCCCAAAAATTGAATGAATGTGAACATGTGCACACACATATCACCAGTTTATGGTAAACTAACTGTGTAAATTGCTGTTGGCAGTTAAGTGCAGCGCAGTTGAAGCGTTATATATACCCGCTAGCGTTCGTGTAGGATACGGAGAAGTTGTTAAATATTCCGATATATATTTTTTCAAGAAATTTTTAATGAAAATATTGGGTTTATTAATCGGTTCAAATTGTTTATTTGTTTTAACGATAAATTATTTATACATTTTTGAAAAAAATAATAATTGTATGAAAATTTGTCGGAATGAGACTTTGCTGCTTTATGTGAAATGGTTATTTTTTTTTTCTATCAACAACTTTAAGCTTAAATTTTTAGTTAAAAAACAATCAACAATTTCTATTAAAAATTTCTTCATGTCTCGGACTTTAATGTATTTGCCTAATAAACTTTTCTAAGCATTTTTTAGATTATCGCAACTTTCAAATGAGAAATGTAATGTTCTGCTGCTTAGGTTACTCATACGCACTGTCATATGCATCACATGAAATTTTTCTGTTGCGTGGAAGCATGGAAGTTAACGGTGTATAATTTTTTCATGTTTTTGGTTTTAAGGAAAATTTTTATAAAGAAATATTTTTTAAAAATTTTACAAAAAAAGATCGAATTTCATTAATTAAATAAAAGCAGCATTTCTGGCGATTTCCAGTTTCCAGCAGTTCTTAATTATTTTACTATTCCCGCTTTTGCTTCGATTTTTTTAGATTTATCGCAAAATCATCACGTAATTTAAATTTAAATAATGCACCTTTAGTACCCATAAAAAATTCAAATTTCCTACAGGCTACTTCTAAATATGACTCATGTACATGCTTATATATGTATATACATGCATATATGCGCTCAAACCTTAATTAGAGCCCACCACATGCACACGTGCCCATGCATTTAGCTGCATTTCAGTCATTTACACAATTATGCCGTTGAAGTTTGTTGCTGTAACGCCTATCGACTTCTGAAAATTTCCTCTATGATTTCCTGAAAGCATTCCATTGCAATGGAAATGCCAACGC
>JAPZAG010000901.1:0-47103 GCA_027475135.1 Bactrocera correcta | reverse complement strand
CTATGAACTGCCGAAAAACTGGAGATTAGCTGCCGAAAAAACTGGATGAAGAGCTGCAGAAAAACTGGAGATTAATTGCCGAAGAACTGGATATTAATTGCCGAAAAAACTGGAGATTTAACTGCCGAAGAACTGGATATTAATTGCCGAAAAAACTGGAGATTTAACTGCCGAAAAACTGGATATTAATTGCCGGAAAACTGGAGATTAAAGAAAAACGCTCGTTCGAGGTGTTCGCCCACGCGTGCAAGTCGCTGTTAAAGTCGAAAGCGAAGTGAGTTGCAGTTGTACTTTTGGTCCCCTTTTCTTTTCTTTTGTGTGTGGAATCAGCTGGTGTGATGTGGTTGGTTGGTGTGTAGTGTGGAATGTAAGCTTTGATGGTTTGTGACGTGGGTATGATGAAGGTGCGTGTCAATGTTGTGAAGTTGATGTGGTGTGATCGTGTGGTGTGTGTGTGGATGCCTGGCGGAGGATGCTCATTTTTACAGTGACGTAACTGAAAGGAACTTCAAATCTAATAATTTCGATTCCCAACTTTCTTTGGATAGAAAAATAAATTTATTTTAAATGTTCTTTTTGTTATTCTATTTGTTGCCAAACCACCACCAGTTTCTTTTTAAGTTGTGGAATCTTTAGTTCATTAAACTTAGCCATTCTAAAACTCATCTCTTATGGAAATTTATTTAATAATCCCACTTCTAACACCAATTGTAATGGGTTTACTAAATTGTCAAGAATGTCCAAATTGTTTATTTCAAATTATTATCAAACAAATACAAAGCTTAATTTAAAATTATTATTGAACGAATTCACAATTTATTTCAAAGAAAATTAAATTAATTTTTATACGCGAGTTAAAGAAAAATAATTCCACGAACTGCGAGTAAGAATAATATGACTTTATTCATTAACATCCGAAACTTAAATTAAATTATTTCTAACTGCTTAGCCTATTTATAGTAGTGAGTAAACAAATATTTTATCCTTACAATTGTTGTTTGCTTAATCGGACCATTTAACGGTCGCTCCTTGGTTTGATCATTACTGCTATGACAACAACAACATTAGCAATTGAAATATTTGATCAAATTCTTGCCTGCATTCGTATTTTGAGCAGAATAGTTGTTTAAACACATATGACTCTCTATATTCTTTGGTGACCATGGTAAATTCGACAAGCTCTCCAGTGACCGCAACAAATCATTGCACGTTGGTAATCATTGCCATACGAGTTCGGGTTAAATTACTATCGTTTAAACCCCCAATAATGTACGCATTTATTGACGCTTCGTCAATCTTACCTCGTCTACCAATATTCAACATTGCAAAATAATATTGCGTTAATGTCTCATTTAGACGTCGTTTGCGCTTCAACATAAACTGTCTTTTGGCTCGATTTTTATTTCTTATTTAAATAACTTAACTCTTTATTACTCGTTATTCGAGTTCAAATTTCTTACTTATATCTCACTTGCTCCTTACTCGACATTAGAATTTAATCTAACCTAAACCTTTGGACCTAGCGGTAATAACAGATTAGTTGAAAGAACTATACATGAAAAAATGGTAAACATCAAGTATTATAATCGCGTCCAAACCTGCGGATCTGCGGATAGAATAGATTTTATATTTTTTTCAATCTGTAAGCTTAAAGCTAGCGTCTCTTGTTACAGCTATATGAAACGTTTATCTTTTTATGTTTGTGTACTAAATGCTGTCAGCAGTTTTGATGAGAATGTTTATACAATATCGTTTTTAAAAAGATCACGAAAGACGTGAATCTATTGAGTTTCTTTAAGGTACTAAACTGAAATAATATATCGACCACGTATACGTGTGGGGTGTGGCTAACCTCACATATTTTGTCCGCGAGCAGGGCAACTTTATCGAGCGGTTCGTTGCTGATAGAAATTATTAGTCGCATGTTGGAAGGTAACCGACTCATCCAAAGGGACTTCGCATTTCGCGCAAGAGCTGCGATGGACGCATATCACCGAGCTCTTGTTCTTGCAGTAGCTTTTTTACCCTTTTTTTGCGCCGAAACCGCGAACTGTGTTATTATACGATTTTTTAGCGAGGTATACAATTCACTGTTCGGTGGATTAAGAATTATGTCGCTTATTTGGGCTAGCACGTTGCTTTCGATCGCGGCCACGACGGTGTGATACTTTGTTTTGTCGCTCGTTATGCCTGCGGCAATGAATTGCGACTCGACCTGCGCCATCCACAGTTTTGGCTTTGCGTGCCAGAATGGTGGAATTCTGATGGAAATTTTGGCCACTTCTACGTTGCGGGTTTGTATGCCTCTGCCCATTGACCCCGATGCCGCAAATTCTGTGTTACCTGGTTTACCGCTTCTTCTTCCGTCATTTTTCTTTTTGTCGGGGTCCGTTATCCTATGTTATTGATACAACTTGGCTCAGTGGTATTTCGTATTTGCCTAAAGCCGATAACAGTTTTTTGGCCAGATTTTTGGTTGGACTTGACGCAGCTCCTTTGAATTCCACCGTACCTAGAATTCGCGATTTAATTTAATTTTTGCTGATAAATTGTGAACTGATCCCGATCAAACCGTGATTCACTTTTTTAAAGATATGTATCGAATTTTACATTCTTGATGTATTGCGAGTATAATATTCCTTGTTACTTGTTCTAGTACAGCTTTACACTTCCTTCCATTTATATGAAGTTTTTACCACTTTTGTCTTTAAGACCTTGACATATTATGGGGCGCATGGGTAGGCAATAATGACGATGTCTTGCTTCGTGCTTTCACGCTTGTGTGCTACGACGACGACGCTGGACTTTTTCTGCCAGGGCTTGAATTAATTTATTTATGAGTACAATTCACAAATAATTTTATTTTTCTAGTCCATTGCCGTTGAACGTTCTTTATTGTGTAAATTAAAGTCTTATTATGTAAGCAATTTGTGCGTGCCGGTGAATGAAATAAACACATTGTATCCCACTAAAACTATTTATTTATTTAAAAATTGTTCAGAAATGTTGCACATTATAGGTTATCCATACAGTTATATTTTGTAATCGTTATACCACGAGTATGTTGAGAATGTGTTTTGTAAAAGTAATTGTGGCTTCTAATGGTCAGTTAAACTCCTAGAGATGCCATATCAAAAACTAAAAATAGAAGCAATCATCAGATTCTATGGCGCTGGCTGGCTACACGTTCAGTATTTTTATATTAACCGCGATTCTGAATGACAATATTTATTGATCGTTTATTATTTAAAGTTGTAAACGAAATGAAATTAAAATTGCAAAGTAAATTTAAATTAAATCTAACCGCCACAAATTTTCACTCATTTTCACGTTTTCATTTGGGAGTACAAGATCTATCAAAGACTTTCTCCTATAATTTTGTAGTCTCTGAGTTCGATTTCTTTCAAACTGTTCGTTGTTCTTCTACTTTTTCTTCTACCTTTGTAGAAGTTTCTGGGCCATCAAATTCGAATTCGTCCACATTAATTCCATCCGCTTCCATTGCTTCACGTAATCGTGCCTGCAGATTCGCCTTTTGTCCGCTTATCGGCAAATTACGCTCCTCCAGTTCTTTTTTTAATTGCTGAATTCTCAATTCCCCGAATTTAACCATCTTGAATTTGGATTATTTGACAATCCTACTTCTGACACCAATTGTTGCGAATTTACTCCTTACTAGGTTCGTATCTCTGAAAAACCGTTTAATTCAATTTAACAAAATCTCTTTATTTCACAATCCGTCTACACTATAGCAGTTTACTCTTAGCACTGGTTGATTACGTTGGCGCTACCACGGCTTATATAAATTATTCAAAATGCCAACTTTGTTTTTATTGACTTTATTACGAGCATTCGAGTGGAGCGCGTCCAGCTCGAACAGCACCAAACATTATACTGAAAATTATTCTAATTATAAACTACCCTCAAGCTAACTGTTGCTGTTGCTGCCGCCGCTGCTGCGTAGCAGTTGTGGTGTTGCGAGCTGGTATTTGCAGACGTGAGAACGTATAATTGCTGACTCAGTCCACGCGCAACTTTTGGATGTTGTAATTTTATGCAGATGTTATGTAATGTCTCACAAACGTTAGCAAATCTTCCACTTTTGTGAGGCTTTAGAAAAAATGGGCGGCTCGCGCCCACTATTAAAAAAAATTTAAATGCTACCAAGAAATTAATTTATTTTTTAATTCATAAATTTATAATTTTAAAGAAGTTGTAAATGCTTATGGATTAATCTTAATCTTCGTTTTCAGCCGCTTCTAATTCCAATGAAAAATTTTTTATCGACTCTAAGCTTACATCGGAATCATAACTATAATTGCAGCTGGAGGCTTCTTGAGATGTTGAAGGTAATAACAATTCTGGTGGCAATTCAGGCATTTTAAAAAGATCAATGACTTCTCGAGGAAAATTAAGTTTTTTTGAACTATTTGTACGTTCTGCCAAACATAAACTTGAAATATATGGGTCAGAGCTATCCATAGCTCTATGATACATGTCAAGTATGTTGTGCACTCTTGAATCCTTTCGAGCGTGACCAGTTCGATCTCTTTTATAAAATTTGTTTCGCGCCTCAGATGCATTTTCTGCCAGGACACCTACAGTACTACTGAAGCCTCAATTATTTGTAACGAATGCACTAATATTTTGTGTATTGTGGCAGACATAGAGTACCATTCGTAGTTTTGGAAAAATATTTCACTGGTTTTAATGCAATAATCACGAAACCTTTGAGCATCCATTTCAAATTCAGAGGAGAGAGCAATTAAGATTATGTGTAAATGTTTCAAAAAATCATTATTTATACCAGTAATAGATGCTAAAAGGTCCGTGCGAGAAAATGCTCTTCTAGCTGTGTTGCCATCGTTCGTGTTGCCGCTGCCATTTGCTTTCGGCTTATCGACATGAAGCCCCATTTGAAGCAAAAACTCTTTTTGAATTTTTTGCTTCTTTTCTGCCATGATTCTCTTCTCTTCTGCTCCACGAACTTGCCATTTTTTTAAATCTAGCTTGTATGAAAGTTTTAAAACAAACTCGAAACTACGAATCCACGCATGCAAAGGGCTTAATCCATATTTCAAAGCGTCGGTCTTCGGTTCAAAATAAGGAGAATCAAAGTTTCTTATAGTTCGAAATTCCTTTGGACCGGCCTGACAGATGGGACATTGCTGTGCACTTTTACTTTCTGTCAACACATTTAAGACTTTCCCATCTATTGATGTCATATATAAATTATATTTTACTTTAATTTTTTTTCCCATTACTTAGTGTGTATTGTAGTGGTTTCAACTCCTCAATCTGTTTATTTATGTTGTGGTTTTCAGTTAAAATGTGCTCTTTTGTTTCTTTAACAAACTCCACTTGTAAAGGTCTACAAAAGCGTACTGACTGAGGTGTACGGTTTACCCAAATGTTATACCCTGCTGATGAAATTATTTTTATTGGAATGACTGATGTCACAAAAAGGGAATGATCGAAACTTTCCGCAGTATTTTCCACAAATTTTTGTTTAAACAAGCTGTGACCGATAGAACCATTAAACCCGTAGCTCGAAATTAGGATCGATTCTTCAACATCCATTGTACACAATACTTCATCTTGATATTCAAGAATTCTTTTAGCTGTGTGGTCTAACAAATTTTGCAACGACACTTCGACAGAGCTTTCATTCGCTTTGATTTCATCCGATCTACATTTCAATTTGCTTTCATAAACTTTATCATAAGTCGGATAAATACTACAATTGTGTTTTATGTTTAATTGCCGCATATTTGAGTACACCTTTTTCGTTAATCCGTTTTCTAACACAAACATTAGAGCCAGGTGATACTAGCGTAACTTCTTTATGGCTAGTATTAGAACTTCTCGAATTTTGGATGGGCGATTTGGAGATGTAGCAACTTGCTGTAGGACAAATTTCAAATCCGTTGCGTGGGATTTTTTGGCAGATATAGAGGCAGCATGAACTAATAATTGCGCATTGTCTCCTTGCTGGGAAGCTAATCCCCTTTTATTTCTTTCGCAGCTATCATCATACGTCAGTTTTGGTCGCCCAATAGTATTAATCTTTTTCGGTATTACAAAAATTGTTTCTCCACTTAACCATTTCTTATTATATTTTCTAAATGCATTCTCATTTCTGGATTATTTATTCCATTTAAGTTTAATAAAATTAGATAAGTTCCGAGCTTTAGTACATATCAATTTACTTAATTCACTGTCAATTTCGTATGAAATCTTTCCTTTTATGTAATTCGAAACATTCCTGTTGTTTCTCAACCAAAACTCAAATAGTTCAGAATTTTTGAACCTGAGTGTTTCTACAAAAGTATTAAAAATTCGTTCATTAGCAGTCAAATACATACTTTTACCATGACATAAAACTTGAGTTTTCTACAAACAATCACATGTAAATAGTTCCAATGACACTTCAAAACATTTTTAGTTTTACTCCACGAAAAACGATAAAACTCTTCACAATTTCACAAAAAAATACATACAAAAAACCACCAAAATAAGTACGAAATAAAAACATTTAGCAAACTATATTTGTATATAGTAAAATTACTCACATCGAGTAATAGAACTCATATTTACAAAGTTTTTTTACAAGAATATATTATTAAAAAACAGTTTTTAATTTTATACAAATTTTGCTGCTTCACTTGTATTAACACGTACTAAAAAGTTTGTAAACATTACCAGCTGTTTGTACATAAACAGGGTTGCCAACAGTAATTTTTTTTTTTTAATTTTTTCTTATCAATATGTTGGGTATTGAACAACATCAAAATAATTGCAAAAATTTAAATTTGAAAAATTGACTTTTTGTCGCTAAAATCCCAATTTCGGCCATAGTGGGATGTAACGATTTGACCCCTGCTTTCATAACGTTAATTTTATTGGATACCAGAAACCTTCATAATAATTTATTTGTTTCTTACTTATTAAATAAGGTTCAATATATTTTCAATTACTGTTTAATATTGAGTGCACCGGTTTTGGATGTTGCACACCACGTTTATTACCATGAGGACTGATCTATTAAATCAGCCCTCACTTTATACACAGCCTTTGTACAATTTATATAATTAATTTTATTGTATTAATTTATAATGATTGACTTACAAACTACACGAAATGAGCCAATAGAAAATAGAAATTAAAAAATACTTTTATGATTGCACGTGTGTTCAGATTGACTTGATGATTAGAAGAGAAAAAAAGAAGAAAGTCACATTTTCCGTTTATAGCGTGGCTAGAGTGTTGTAACTGTATAACAGTGTGACCAGAGTGTGGGCAATGCATTGGCAATTTTATTATACATAGTGTGACTAGAGTGTGGGCAATGCATTGGCAATCCGCAACAATTACTTTTCCATTTTTGTTTTTGACGAGTTTGGTTTGTTTCAAATTGCCTACAATGCCACCATTATCATTTCTTTGCATTTTGCACGAAACTTTTTAGAAATTGTCTTATTTAGGGCAATCGGTAATGAACCAAATACTTTAAGACATGCAACACTTGATTTCCTACCAACAAACTTTTCATTGGGCGTTTTATCTACGAGTATTTTTGTTGCAGGTCTATTGCGTAGATATGCCGCTGTTGACACTGCTTCAGCCCAACTCACTATGCAGAATTATACTTGGTGCCATCTCAATTCAGTTAAATGATTTGAAATTATATCACCTTCTGCACATGTGCCACTTTTCTTGCAGGGCCACTAGGTTGATGAATCTCCTTCAATCTATTTCTACTGTTAAATAATGTCTCACGTGGCTAACTAGTGATGGTTTGATACACAACAATATGCTTACCAACGCCTTTTCATCTTTTGAATCAAATGCCAACACTTCTTCTACCGATGAATTATCACTTTTTGATAGCTTTCCGCTAACTACTACCCATAACCATGAGTAAACCAGTTTGATATTCATGTGGATTGATCACGAAATATAATTCGTATCATCGAGCTTTTCGATGGCGTACAAGCCACTACCACTCATTTTATTTTTTATTATTATGGCAAACATTTAATAGTTTTTTCCTATCGTTTTTCGCATGACAACTTCAGTATCTCTTCTGGCCTGGGTCTATAACCTGTTGAAGGGAATAGCTTAATTCGAAGCCGGTTAAGAAGAACTGAAACAAAATACGCTTACTTTTACGTTATGTTGCTGCTCAAGATCTCTCCTTATTTCCACAGCACTTTTGAATCGGTCCTTAAGACTCATCCGATGTATAACGCTGTCAGTTCGACTGGTTGTCTTCCTTCTCAGACCTGTCCTTTTCTTTGTCTCCAAGCGGTCCTCCTTATTCTTTCTTTTTAATAAATTGAGCACCGAGGGATGACTACAGCCGATTCTTCTAGAAATTTCTCTACATGAAACTCCTTCTTCAGCCAAAGTGAAAATAACCACTTTTTCATCGCGAGCTAGTCGCTTGTATTTGGAGCTCATTTTATATGCCTTCCGACTTAACGATTGATATATGTTTGACACAACTTATTTTTTTTTTAATATTTTATATTTGTGTAAGTCAAAGATCACTTCTTTAAAACTTAACGGAAAAATTCCATTACCGCAACAAGTACCGTTACAATGAGTGATAGAACACGTGTTCGCTAGAAATTTCTTAATGATAAGTTACGCTTGGCCGCGGGTGTATATTATAATTTTATTAAAATTTTTAGTTTTCGATGTTTGAGATACAAATACGCTATTTGAAGAGGTGTTTTAGCGTTAAAGCCTTAAAACTCCAATGGTATCAAATGACTCTTATATGAAATACAATAACACTTTGAAACTTTTACTTTGAAAAGTTTACATTTTTTATTTATATATGTGGGATTTTGCAACACAGTTCTGATTTAAATAACGACACTTTCACAATTCCAAAATTACTCTTTATTGTTCAACTTTTTTATAACAGTTTAGTGATTACAGTTTTTAATTATCGTTTGTATGAAAATTAAACTAACAATGACATTGAAATTATTATGTTGAATTAAATACAGTTCGGGTTAAGTTTGATTTCACAAAATGTCAAAATACAAAATCGAGTAGATCATTCCGAATGTATAAACAATGTCAGCATTATTTTCATATGGACGCTTCTCCTGAAAAAACGTTAACACAATATCCTAAATTTTTTAAAGTAAACTGTTGCTGCTGCACGATAAACGGTGAGGACCGTAAGTTGGTGGTTCCACTTACGTCTTCGTAAATAGAGTGGTTGAACTCTAGCCCTAACAGTTAAAGTCTTTATTTCGTTTAGGTCCATTTTAGTAATAACAATATGTAATAATATATGTGTTAATGAGATACTTACTCTTAACGTATCGTATCGTATATTAAATAAAAAACGCGTTTGTCAGGATTTTTCAATAGTATATTCAATAACAATGTTTGGTTGTGTGTTTGATTATTAAATTAAAAATAAATACATATTTCATGTTATTTCAAAAATTGATTTTTAAAAAAAAACGGAAAAATTATGTTATCTCGTGGTGTACGTGTTACAGCGTCGAACGACGATTGCTGACTACTCTTCTTCTCGTTGATGTTTCTAACATTCATTTACATATGTATAATGTTAACAATATAAAATTATCTTATTTATAGTGTGTGTAATATTTAAATTAATTCTAATTATAGATTTGATTCAAATTATTTTGATATAGTTTTAACATTAATTACATACAGCATATTTCATTTTGTGCTCGTTTTTGATTTTAACATATTAGGTTGTCAAAAAAGTCTTAAAGTATTTTTATTGAATTTTCAATTGTTCATAAAATTGGTTACAATAATGCGATTCAAGTCAAATATGCGCCGTTTTGTTCGATGACGCGTTCCCAACGAGATGCCAACTTCATAATGCCCCTCTCATAGAAACTTGCTTCCCTATTGGCAAAAAACTGGGAGAGCCAATTTTCACAGCTATTATTTGCAACATTCATCAGATTTTCAAACTTCAACTTTTTAATTAATCTTTCAATATCTTTCATACGTATTCCTTCTTGTATCTTCTTTTCTTTGCAAATTATTTTTACTTCTTCAATGCTGTACTTCTTCTTTTTTTATAATTTATACTATGTCTTTTCTTTACAAATTCGTTTTGTTTCTTCTTTTTTTTTCTACAATCATCTTTTTCACTTTCTGTAAATTGTTACCTTTGTCCTTGATATTTGAAAATTTTTCTTATATCTTCTTTTGCGCTTTAAGTATATTTTCACTTCCTTAAATTACTTTAATACAAAAGTTGTCCTTCTTCTTCGTTATTTGAAAATACTTCTTATTTCTTCTTTCGTTCTTCTTTATTTGAAAATGCTTTTAATTTGATTTTTTACTCTTTAAAAGTAATTCTAACTCTTCGTTTTCGATGAATACTTTTTACTCTTCTTAGGTTTTTACATATACAAGTTATTTTTAATTGACTTAGTATCACTTCACCTTAGCGGTAGCGAAGGTGTTGTCCACTACCCAAGTTATTTTTAATTGACTTAACGCCTTGAGTCTCTTTCAAAAACTGTTTATTTAATAATCAGTAAGTTTACTGCTAGCCTACTATTCTTACTATTGTTCAGTAAATGGAAAATACGATCAGCATGCGATACGGGAAATATAGTGATCTTCTTACATAATAACTTAGGTCTAGGAAAACCGATAATAAAACTTACAATTTCCTTACTTACTAAAACCTTAACTCTAGCTATGCTAACCAATTGGATTATTGTAACTCCTGTGAAACTCTCCGCCGTCATAACCGCCTTCAAATCATCTGCATCAATAATAGCAGGGTTTATTATATTAAATTTAGCCAGTGTGATTGCAATTATTAAATTTTGAATCACTGTTGTTAAAATTCTGTTTCTAGCCAAAAATGTTTCATAGAGGTGCGATGAATCTATTTCTTCCTTTTTTTTACACTGGGAATTTTATTGACCGTATTCGTGAGGGCGTTAATCTGCTTCTGAGTTCTGGAATTAATGACGATCTGTCCATTGTTTGACTGTATTAGCTCTTGCTCCGTTAGGCTTGTTTGTAGTAAGTCATTGAAGGCAGGCGTGCCGGCTTACCTTCAGGGCAGAGCCCAAAAGGTTTAGGCTCCGAGCATGCCTGGTGTACTCCTAATGTCCCTAATAAAGTACGTAAATGCCTGGTGTCTACTTCTAGGATCTTCCTCCTGTGTGATTGTGGGAAGACGCTAATCAAGTCTGTGGTTTCTTGTATGTATTGTCCATATTCCGTTAAATTTGCTATGTGCCTTAGGTACCTCGTCTCGTTCCAAATTACTGCAGTACCGTTCAGGATCGGTATGTAGTCCGCGTGAATTATACGTTGTGTCGCAGTAAACGGGTTTTTAAAAAAGTCAAAAAAATCAAATTGGATTATAACGGGGTTGACGTTGATGGCGATCAAGAACAGACTGCTTTATTTTATAAAATTGACTTAAAATAAAGCTTATTCTAATTACAACTTGCTTACTAATGATATTAACTTATTTTTAACATATCATTGCTAAATAAGCATACTTTTATTACTTCCAATAATTCTTAGGAAATTTACTTGTTAAATTAATTTTTGATTACTTTATTTGTTTATGCAAATTGCAAAAGCAGGATATGGTGTTGTGTTGCAATTTGTTTTAAGAGTTCATCGTATTTGTGAAATGCAATGTCAGGTGTTTTTACATACTGAGTCGTACAAGTAACTCGTGCGAGTAGTCTGTTAATTTGGAAGCTGGCAGCGTAGCCCAAGTCAAAGCTGCGAAGATGGGCGTATGCCTGAAATTCAAAATAAAAACTATGTAAAAAAATATTGGTAAATGTTTCTTTCCGACTTTTCCGAAAACGTGCACTAATTTTCACGGGAAATGTCTTAAAATACTACTTTACGAATATGTACGGCGCGTGTCTTTAGAAACAATATTTTCTTGGTTTTAATAGAAAAACAACGTATTTCCCGAAATTAAAAATTCACTTTTGCACTTAAAACGTCTTTAAAAGTTCAAAATATATTTTCTATTAATTATATACACGCAATTATTGATGTTGTTTAGTTTATTAATAAGAGAAATTTGTTTTTATGTTATTTTTATAAAAATATTAAAAACTTCACAATCACTTCACTTTAACGAAAATGGCAAGGTTATGTTCGAAATTATGGCATCTCTGCTGTCAGTTCGAATGTGCACAACTGTTCAATGCTCTGGTGGCTTTCAAATAACGATACTTTCGTTAATGAAAGAGAATCGATAAAAAGAGGAAAAACGTTGCATACAGAAAATTTTTTCAATCGTTATTTGTTTATTTAAAAACTTGTATTACTTACTTATTAATCGTGTAATTATTCCACTAAACAATAAAAAGGTCGCATGCGGTTAAATACAAGATTTATTTTCATTTAATGAAAAAAAATGTATTTTTTTACAAAATTAAAAATATAATTTCAATCACTCAACCAAAACTTAAAAATATAATTTCTATTATTCAAATAAAACTTAAAAATATAGTTTTTATCATTCAACCGAATGTGGGTCGTATAATTTTCCTATAGTTTCAAAAATTTCATGGATTCTTTCACCATGACTAGAAAATCTACGCTTAAAAAAAAATTCGGCTAAATACCCTGGAAAACGGGACTATTTTCGCTCGTATCTTGGTATATTTGCACGCACTTCACGCCATATCCTTTCTATATTTTGTGTGTGTGCACCACTGTCGGGGTCTACAAAATTATACGAGTGGTTCACGGTTAAATGCCGAAAACCTTTATTATTAAGACAATTGTATGCCTTCCAACAATCGGGAATGATGGTGCTTCCGTGTAAAATTTTTTCTCTGATTATTATAAGCAGTGAATTTTTTGAACGGCTTTTAACAGCTACAATAAAAAGTTTTTTACTGCCGCGTTCAAAACCGCCAAAAACCCACTGTCCTTCAACCATTCTGCCTCGGTTGTATTTTCGTTTTCCCATTTTGGCCTCGTCGATTTCTGCTATTGCATTTTCCCCCCTTAATTTTTCAGAACTATTGTTGAGCACCCATTCCATTAATACTTCCCTAACAAAGAAACTCCAGTCTACCAATGTCGCATTTCCAAAATTTCGACAAAAATGTATTTCTAGGTGGATTTGTCGTAATAAAAAAACTATAAAGTCGCAAATGTCGCGAGTTGACAATTTTGTCTTGTCAAAGAATGTGTTTCTATATAAGCTTTGCTTAAATGAGCAGCGAATGACCTTGTACTTTCTGTTTGCCATTTGAAATTTTTTTGCTGCGTTGGCAACGCCAAAAGGAATCGGGACTTAATGTGCACGTCTCGTTGTATGTTGGGCATTTTTTTCTGCTAAAACTATATTGTGTTCGGACAGAAAATTCCGCAACTCTTCATCACTGTATTTGATGAAGCCCCGCAAATCGACGTCACATCCCTAACAACTGCTGATGGGCATGTCAGACATGTTCTGTTTATAAAAAAGTTAACTTAATATAATATTAGTATATACGAAATAATTTTATTTTGACGCAAAGATGAGAATTCCGTGAGTGAAAGTAAATTGATTTTTACAAAAAATTAACACACTTTGCACACGTTCTTTTGTGTTGTCCTGGTCAGACCGACCGGTCGGAGATCTATGCGAAAAAAAAACTTGGTACATCCCAGTGTTGGACCGATTAGGGTTTTTTTTTTATTGAATAAGGTGTGCAAAGTGGGTTGAAATTCCTCTCATCATTTCATTTACGCGTCTTCCTTCGTTGGGGGACCTAAATTATACATATACCTTAATTTTTATAAAATAGTTCTATGCTAATCCAAACTTAAACACGCAAGCGACGAATGAAAATGGTTCTGTAACGCATATACATACATGAATAACATTGAACATTTTTCTGTCCTCCCACGTAGGGGGACCTAAATTATATATTTACCTAATTTTTATAAAATATCTCAAGATCATATACAGCAAATCCAAATTGATATAAGTATATAACAGTAAATTTAAGATTTTATACTCAAGCGAATAATATACACAGTTTTTTTGAAACGTAATTCTCATTTAAACAATTCTTGTCATTATCGAATATCGAAAGCATCGATATTTCGAAAACAATCAGGCTTGTGCCCAATTTAATTTCGAAAAGTGGAATTGACCAATTGTGCACAAATTAATTGCAAAAAGTGGTGCCATGTATATCGTGTATGTTTTCGTTTTTTTGTGAAGTTTTTCATGCTTTTTATTGCAAAAATACATAAAATTAGATAACGCGCCATATATATTCGTGAATCGGAATTAAAAACGTCTACATCTGGCGATTTCCCCGAGGGTGCTGTGGAATCTTTCCACTTGTTCGTTTGACGTTGTATTGGCTTTTCAGCAATGATCGAATTTTATCTGAATTAAATGAAGGTTCATTGTCACAGTACACAGTTTCTATTTCTGCCGCTGCATCATAAGCGGCTTGATCGTACTGCTTTTCATACAGACTGCTTCTGATAAGATCCGTTTTGGGGTTGTCTGAGGTTTTTTTCCTCCAAAGATCTTGCAAACTGTTGCGGCCCAGTCTGTATGCGTGCCTATCGTGATTTCCTTCTATTTCCTGGGTTATTGCAAGAGCCGAGAGCAAATCTTTGGGCTGGGCCGCAACAAGAACATCTGTGAGGCTTCTCCTTAACCCAGAGACAATTACGCGCAGTGCATCGACCCTATGCTTGTCATTCATGTACCGTGCCTGGTCGGTGTCAAACATCATTGTAGTTTTATTAGTGAGAAGTGTGAGTTTTTTCTCGACCTCCTCATAAAATTGAATAATCGACAATTACCTTTGCCTTAGCGTTGCTAGCTCTTGCTCGATTGTCTGCGTCGAAATTAAGGGCCGTGTTGAATGATACTAAGACTGCATCAGCCGATCCCCTGATTCTCTTACGAATTATGAGGACAGCTTGGTAGTGTTTTGAACTACCCACGTAGGTTTTAAATATGTCATATGCGGCCAAAGCTGCCTGCCGCCAGGAGATATATTGCTCCTGTGGGCCATCGAACTCTGGAAGTGATTTAACTGCATCCAGGCCTTCATGACTACCCGGTCTATGATTTTTATTGGTTCGTAGGCCTTAATTTCAGCAGCTGCCACAGTTGTGGCCTGAAACTGGTTTGTAAGCTGCTCTAGCTTGGTTTCAAAGTCTTTCATTTGATTCCGCATTGATAATACCCTGCAGTTGTTGTTCATTCATGTCTTGTTCGCGTTTGAGACGTTTGCTTGTCAAAAGTTGGTTGCCAAGTCTGTCTGTCTGTCTGTCCAACAGTTCGTTAGTCTCAAGTTTGCTCATGCAAGGTATTTAAGATGGAACGGTAGCGGACAACTCTGTTTATTACAACCACACTTAAATTGTCAAATTATCACTAATATAATTATGACCAGAAGGCGGGGAGAAAAAAAGTTCCACTTACATAATTTATCGGTGGGGTCTTGATTCCTCTGCCTCCAGGTGATGGTGGCGGTGGTGGTCCTTTCTGCGTGAGTTTCCTCTTGTTGGGCGCTAGTTATTTTTAATTGACTTAGTATCACTTCGCTTCAGCGGTAGCAACGGTGTTGTCGACTACCCAAGTTATTTTTAATTGAGTTAACATTTTGAGTCTCTTTCAAAAACTGTTTATTTAATAATCAGTAAGCTTACTGCTAACCTACTATTTTTAACGTCGCTGCTGCCGTTAGCGTCAGTCTCTAATTACTTCCATAAGTATTCCCACGCTCATGTGACATGCTCATGCATCGAGCTGATTATCGAATTACAACAGCTGACCAAGCATTTAATTTGATCGCGCATGAAGTAAACGATCCAGACTGCCTGTTTTGGTTTCTTCTGGCATTACAGGTGACTGTGGCATGATGACATCTATACCGTGAATGTTTAGTGTCAAGTAATTATGTTCGCCATCAAACGGTTGGATGAGCTTTATATTTTGTGTAGCTAATTCTCTTATTTCCCCTTCCATTTAATTATTCATTTATTTTTTGTTTTTAATTTAGTTCAAAAGTGTACTTAACTCATTCACTTCCTAATCCATAACTCTTTTTTTGGGAATACTTATCGTTGAGGGTTCTACTGGTGAGAGTGTTGAACATCAGCTTAACCCATCAGCTAACGTATTATTTGCACCTGCGCGGTGAATCATTGAAAGTCATACTCCTGTAATTTGAACCACCACCTTGCCATTCGCGGTAACGATGGTGCTGTTGCTTTAGTGAACGCCACGGCGTTGCAATCCGTGATCACTTTAAACTTATGGCCAATCAAAGTCCAATCGTCTAGGTTATTTCAGCCAATGTACGCTCATCACATTCTTTATCCTTGTCCGGTAGCTCTTTTTCAACTACCCTCCAACAGTTTTTTAACACAAGATATGATTTCGCGTGGCGCTTCCAAATATCAGAGCTTTCACGCCCCTTCAATTTTTGGAATGGCAAAGCTACCGCGTTTGCCGCCATTTTCTTCAAGCAACAAAATCTGGGATTATTTAGTTAAAAATAATCAATCTGCGTTCAACAGATACAAAAATTATTATTATATATATTTTCTATAATATTCTGTGTCATATGCCCACAACCTTACAGGCTGTACTTCTGAGAACCTGCTGCACAAACGTCGCGTACGAGAAATTGCTGTACTTTTTCCGTCAGCATATCTCTAATTTGTGCACTGACTTCTTTTTCGTGTATTTGAGGATATCTATAAGCTTGGTCTGTCGGTAGTTGTTTTAATTTCGTGTTTTGTAATGTTAGTGAAACTTAACTGCTGACCTTCTGTGTAAATTAAATCATGATAATTATTAAGTATTTTGTTTAGAGCGCTCTTTTCTTCTGTATTTAAGTTCTTATGTAAATTTTGTAAAACTTTATCATTTATATTAATTGTATTTAAATAACGAAATCGTTTATTTTACTATATCGATAATCTTTCACAAATTTAATTTCGATGTTACTTATAGTAATACTTTCCTTGTCCATGTTAATAATTGCTTTAAGTGGTTTTAAAATATTTTGCCCTAGAATCGCATCAAAAGTTTTTCCCTCAAAGCTGGTTAACTTCCATGACATTGTTGCATCTTTTTTAAATACTTTTGGTAAATTGGTAATAATCTCAAAATTAATTTTAGTTTCACTATTTAAAGATTTAAATTTTAATCTAACTTGAAGTGGAATTCTTTTGTAGTAAGGTAGTATTTTTTCATTAAAAAGTGAAGTAGTTGAGCCAGTGTCTACTAAACATAAAACAGTATTATTTTCTATGTGTAGCTCTATTATGGGTAATGTTCCCTTGAGGCTATAACATGAAAATTTGAAACTTGGTTTTTATCAATTTCATCAACTTGTGCGTAATCTGTATTTATTAGTTGACTTCTTCTAAAATTTGGACTATTATATTGATTGGAATTTTGCAACCGAAATTTATTATTAATTTGACTTGAATAATTCTGCCTTGGCAAAAACTTTCTCTTTTGATCAGGATAGAATTTCTGAAAATTTTTATGATAATTTCTCAAATATTGCTAATTTATTTTATATTCTTGTTGATCTCTGTTATAGTTGTAACTTGAATCTGTACGTCTACTTTGTTTCACATGGTTATAATAATCATCATTGAAATTTATACTATTACACTTATTCTGATTACGAATTAAACCTTCGCTTTCTAATAAATTATAAGCATCTGATAAGCCAAGCTAAGTTCTTAAAATATTTTTTTCATTATTTAGAGGACTAAATTCTATTGGTTTATTTACATCGTATTCAAATTTTTCGTTTAATTTGTATAATATATTAATTAACAATTCAAAATAAATTCTAATGCTAGGATGTCGAAGTGCAAACGCTTGCTGGTAAAGTTGATGGTATGTCTCCTTAATACCGAAAGTTCTGATTAGGGTTGCTTTGATTTCGATCCAGTTTGCATCTGACGATATAGTACGAATTACATGTAATGCCTTACCTTGAATTTTATTTAGGATTACCCTTCGGTATACATATTCGCATGCTGTTGGATCTGTATACAGCATTGCCAGTACGGCGTCGACTTCTCTTAAAAATGAAGAGAGGGCATATACAGTAAGGGACAAAAGTGTTCACGAATATATGAAATTTGAATTCGCTTGCTATTTCATAAATTTGAAACCAGTCTGGCAATATTTTTCTATTTTAAATTTTCAAGCGTTACGTTAATTAACAGCCGGTAGCACTTTTTTAAACTAACGGGACTTTTACTGTTTCTATGAGTCGAAGAAAACAGAAATAGTGTGTGAACAGTTTTGACCCCAATAAGTTTTTGTGCACAATTGAGCTCCAAGTTTAATTTTAATACGGAAAAGGTAAAGTTTACTTATTTATTTAATTAATTTACATTTAATGTTTAAATATATAAATCCTAAAGAATAACTTTTTAGTTGCTTTATGGTGGGAAAAACCGTAAATACTGTTTTGAAGAAAAATGTGCTGGAAGACATTAAAAATTGTGTTACTTACCGAGAAATCGCAAAAAAATATAAAATTTCTCTGGGACGAAATAGTGAAGGCCGTCCGAAGAAGTTATCCCCAGTTGTAGCACGAATAGCTAGGCGCTTAATTGTTATAGGAGCAACAAATACCGCAGTGGAAACCAATAAAATCATTAGAGAGGTCCATGGAGTGAATGTCAGCGACAAAACAGTAATAAGATGCCTAAAAAATAACGGGCTCAAGGCTAGAGCAATGGTAAAAAACCTCTTTTAAGTGACAAACACCGTAAGGCTCGTTTGGAGTTTGCCAAAAAAT
This sequence comes from Bactrocera correcta, assembly GCA_027475135.1. Taxonomy (NCBI): domain Eukaryota; kingdom Metazoa; phylum Arthropoda; class Insecta; order Diptera; family Tephritidae; genus Bactrocera; species Bactrocera correcta. Next base: position 28,285 of record JAPZAG010000901.1, on the reverse strand, counting down.
ATGAATACTTCACAATCGATGATTGGAAGAGAGTGACTTGGTCTGACGAAACTAAAATAAATCGAATAGGATTAGATGGGCGTGCATGGGCATGGACTGATAAACAGGTTGGTTTACAGGAGCGCAACATATGTCAAACAATGAAATTTGGAGGTGGGTTACTGATGGCTTGGGGCTGTTTTCGCGGAAATGAGCTGGGATTCCTTCGGAGGATCGATGGTATAATGCGTGCCACAGACTATATTGATATTCTGGAGGACTCATATCTTCCAAGTCTAGACATATTTGGACTCGAACGTGGCCAAGGAGATATTTTTATGCAGGATAACGATCCGAAGCATACCGCAAAAGTTACCAAATCATGGTTTGTGGATAACGAGATCAAACTGCTCGATTGGCCTCCGCAGTCCCCAGATTTGAATACCATTGAGCACCTTTGGGCGATTTTAAAAAGAAAAATATTTGCTGAAAAGGATAGTCCAAAAACGGTTAATGAATTGTGGGAGCGGGCCCTCCACGAATGGCAAAATATAAGCCCAAACATTTTAGACAACCTCATGAATAATAAGCCAAAAATGATTTAAGCTTTAAAAAAATCGCGCGGTGGTCACACAAAATATTGGTCGAACTTTTAAGTCTACGGACAAAAGTGTTCACACTTATATCTTCTGAAAATGAAGTATTTTTAATACGTTATGTTTAAATTTTAGAATTAAGTTATTGGATTTGAAAGCAAATTTACTACTCTTTTAAATGTATACATTATTTTTTTTGTGTAAGGTATCTAATAAAATTTCTAAGCTTTAAGAAAAATTTTGGTATTTTCGTGAACAGTTATGTCCTTTACTGTATGTCGTCTCCGCGGAATTCGTGAACTCTGTCGTTCACTGACAGCTGCAATGCTGGTCGGTTCTCACTGGAACTATTTGGATTAGTTGACATTGCCAAGTACCGCTTAGACGAAGTTAGTAATTGAATTGTTGGAGTTGATCATCCGATCACAAAATTGGTGACCTTATTGTGTGCTACCATGTGGTGACAAAAAGGTTATGTTACAACGTGACTTGTATTATATGTTATATTTTGTTTTGCACATTAGCGATGATAATTTTTTTTACATATTTTTATCTTTTTTATATCAGAAAAGTATTTGTGGTGTATTTTTAATAAATCACTTTTTAATAGTTCAGAGCATATAGTTTTTGCATACACATGTATATAACTATGGATTGCCGTGATTAATTTGCAGGTTACCGAATTGTCAATTTTGGGCTTGTATATCTTGCTGATTTTACCTTCATTAGTTTACAGATTCTGCGTTTTGTCTCGTATTTTATTTCAATATGGTATTAGTTTTTTGAAATTTCGAAGTACGGTACTGAACTATGAATATTAAGTACAGTTTTTCAAGTTAATAGTTAACAGAGTTTCGATTTAATGAAATTTAGCTTTCCTTTTTATTTTGGATTTATTTTTTTTTGCTTTGGTTCGATTATTTTAGATTTTTATTTAACTTCACAAAAGTATTATTATTGATAGTTCCACCAATTAACTTATTCACTTTTGGGTATAGGTTGGTTCTCTTTCTTTTATTTTTTTTTTTTTTTGGGACCGACTGCGCCAGTTATGTTAGTATAATATATATACAACATTTATTTGTGAAGTTAATCTTAAGACTAGTTACAATATTCTTACTATGCTTATGAGAGACCTTAATATCGTACATGTGTATTATATATCGTAATGAAGTTAGTGGAGGGATAGTTGCCAGACTGTTATGTTAGGCTACGTAACTCGCGACGCCCCTGATCAAAATACACATGAAGCAGTAGTTCTTTCTGTTGGATACGCATCATATCGAGCCATAACCGCCGAAAAAATGTATCCCACAAACTCGAAATTTTACAGGGGAAGGTTTTTTAAATTAAATCAGTTTGAATAAAGCCATTATTTTAAAATTTATAATGTAAATATTTACATGGTATTTCAGTACCAATCATAGTTAAAAGGTGTGTTTTTGGCATAATAAATCCTGGTTTATTATCAATCATGACTGGTAATTCTTTATAACACACATCATTAACAGGTCGGTAATTTACTGATTTAGCCTTGCATTTAATAAAATAGATCACTTCTCCTGAGACTGTAGCTGTATATCCAGGTCCTTCCATGAAGTCATATGCAAAGTCATTTGGTGAGATGTATGCTAGTGTGAGCGACTGTTTTAGGACTGCTTCTTCAGTTTTACATCTGTCTTTTAAATATGAGTCATATAAATTATTGACTTGATTTTTTACATGATTCACGATATACAATATTTTAGAATTCATGTATGCAGTAATGTCCACATCAGTTGCCATTAATTTTCTTGTTTTTAGCTTGATTAAATTCCAATTTTTCTCTTCGACTATGTATAAATTTGGGTGGTCTGTTTGAATTATATCATTGTATCCACAAAATTGGCCAGGATTATTGGCACCAATTGCAAAATCAGATTTGTCTCTTCTAAACATATAAGTTTGTATTGGATGACCATCAATATATTATGTTGCCCGTGTTGCTTGTCCTTCATATAGTTATACCAAGGTCTGGTACCTTCACAGATAATATTCTGTAGAAATGAATTCCAGAAATTATAACCAGTCTGTGCAGAAAAACATTCACGTTTTAAAAATGGAAATAATGAACATGTACTTCATTTTATTACAGATTGGTCAATATCAATATTTGCCTGATACTTTGTACTTTGTAACTAATATTTTAATGTTTGTATTTCGAATAGCTCTTGTAAATACACGTCCATTCACTATTAAATCTCCAGGTGTTGTACATGACCCATCTTGATCAATTGTCCCATAAGTCATCAGTGCTACTGAATATGGCACACCAACCTCGATCCCTTCAATGCTATTGCCCTGGAGGTTTATTTTAATAGTGTCAATCATATCCATGCATGTAGCTCTCGTGATCATTGGGATTTCTGAATAATATAGCGCGTAATAAATGACCCCGGCGATGAGCAGTAGGATGTATAACACTGCGTCTTTGAGCCAGATCTTTTGGCCATATCTAAGCCACCTGGATAGGCGGCGAGTGACGCAGTGTTCGACCCCACTGCTGTTAGGGAATATATAATGGAATTGGTCAATAGATTTTCCACACCTTGAAACGATATGACTCATTTCAACTAAACAGCTGTATACGGTCGTCATGGTGAACTCTAATGATTGGTAAACACGTATTCTTGTCTCTTGTGTAGTAACATTTCTATTCCTGATGGTACAATCGCCGATCTGGGTTAAGGAGACTGCTGTCACATTACTTGAAGGGTCAGTGCAGTCAAAGCTCACTATTGCATCTATTAAGCCAAAGAAACATAATGCTATGTAAACCACTAAGTTAATACTTTTCTTGTAGTCCATAGTTATTGAGAATGTAAAAATTAAAATCAACTAGATGTATAGTATTCCTTAATTTTATCTGACTCTTCTTTTTTCTTAATTCCCTACTAGAGAGTGATTGTTATTGTTGTGCTGGACTTAATAAAAAATAAATATGTAATACATTTAATTGTAATAATTTTAAATAGATATTTGCATCATAACGGTTGTTTTTGTGGGATACATTTGTTTTGCTTTCCTTCTGGTAACCTATTATTAAAAAAGTGTGTGGGTTACACAAAAAAATTATTTTATGGAAGTGACTTCCCGTTTTTTTTAAATTAAATTACATTTGATTTAAAAAAAAAAAAATAAATGCATACATTCAGGGGCGGATTAAGGCAATTTGCCGCCCTAGGCAGTTACAATTTTGCCGCCCCAGACAGCAGCCTAATTTTTGCCATTTCAGTTATTGATGCACTGACCTCGAGTTTTTTGAATGCGTTCATGAATTTGTACATTAGAAAAATATGTTCTATCATTTTTCATAATATTTATTGACAGTTGTACATAATGCTTTTGTAGCTCAGTGCGTTTGTCTGTTGCCTAAATGGTAGTCGGTTCATGTTCACATATTCTTACGTCGTGCTTTACGAATCGCAAAATCACGAATGATTTCATCGCACTCTATGTCACGTAAAATTTCCGCTTCTATAGTCAACAAAGCCAAAGAATTCAAGCGATTTTGTCCGATAGTTGATCTAAAATAATTTTTAACTCGTTTCAAACAAGAAAACGATCTCTCACCGCTGCAGTTTGTGACAGCTAAGGAAAGGAAAATTCTGTAAGCAATGTCAACATTTGGAAAAACTGCGTTAAGATCTTCACTTCTGAAAAACTTGAAAGTTTCAATAGGCTTGATTGTTTTCAAATTCTGATCACATTCAAGATATGCTTTGAAATGAATCAATTCATCATCTAATGAACTCTCCAAATCTTCATTAAATTTTTCGTTAATTCCTTCATATTTTCGGCACCTTTCTCGTAATTCAAGTAATAGATTATCAAAGATAACATTGTATGTGTTGAATCTGAAGTCATCTTTCCCAAGCAATGTTACCTTCTCTGTTTTCGTTTCATCGTGATAAATTTTCCGACGCTTTACCCTACCCTGAATTGTTTTGTATTCTTGGTTGACAGACAAATCGAATGCTCTACCTTCAAAAAAGTCAAAATCTTCACGTGCATCACCCACAACTTTTATAAGACTTTGATACAATTGAACTACTTCATTCAGGTTAGTCTGCGTTGATTGTAATTTTTTACTTACAGCATTGAATTTCGAAAGTAAAAAACTCCTCAAAGATTGCTTAAAAGCTGTTTCTAGTAATTCAAAACGTTTTCGAATACCTTTGGCGTCACTTTGTGTGACAGCTTTTTGTGAAAGATCGTGTTCTATGCAATACAAAGCTTGTAGTATTTCAGTGTAATACTGATCAACAGTGAAAACGGTATCGTTGCGAGCTGACCAGCGTGTTAGTGAAAGGGATTTTACAGTAATTTTCTCAGATTTCTTGCAGTAAGATTGTAGAATATCCCAACGACTCGTAGATGCTGAGAAAAAGTTATACAAACTTTGAAGATCATTAAAAAAAGCAGCAGCTTTCAACTGCGTGATTTCCTACTAAATTGAGAGAATGAGCTGCACAAGGCGTATTCAGCGTATTCATTACGATTTTTAATCAACTGTTGCAGTCCTGCATAAATCCCTGACATATTTCGTGCTGTGTCGTACGACTGACCTCGACAATTTTTAATGTCAACTTGTAAATCACCTAAGGTAGAAACTACAACGTTATCCATTTCTACAGCCTTGTGGCCTGCATTTGGTAGAAATTTCACAAAACGCTCTACCGGCATACCGTCTTTCTTCACGTATCGCAGTAAAAAACACAGCTGATCTACATGTGAAATGTCAGGTGTGGAATCAACAATGATAGAATAATATTTTGTACTTTTGACTTCTTGAATAATAACCTGTAATACTTTATCAGCTAGTATTTGAATAAAATCTTCGCAAATCGTTTTTGACAGATAATTGGTACTACCGATACCTTTATTTCCGAATTTCGAAATATGCTCAGCTAAAAATGGATGAAATTCAGATATCAATTCAAAAAGCATCAAATAGTTTCCGTTGTGAAAAGAACCTAACTTTTCATCATGCCCTCTAAAAGGCAGTCCACGTGAAGCTAAACTCTTAATGACAGCGACGACTCGTTTTAAAACATTTTTCCAGTAAACTACTTCTTTGTCATATTCAGCGAGCAAAGTTTTGTCGATTCGACCAAAAGAACTGGCTCTATCTTTTAGAAGTTTCAAGCAACTTTGATGCTTTTCAGAATTTTCATGCTGATTCATTCTTATTGCCGCATTTTTCCAATCACTATAGCCATCTTTTTCAGAAAAAGCAGAATCGCCGCCAAAAAGAAGGCATGGAGCACAATATACCGATCCTTTGCTCAGAGAATATACTAACCAAACACGGGGAGTTTTTTCACCATTTAAAAGTTTTCTTTCGAACGTAGATGAATTCAAATACCGGCTTGAATTATTATGCACTCTTTTTGACTGCGAAAAATCAAGATGGTCATTTCTTTTATAATTATGTTTAGCGATATAATCACGTAATGCGTCATTTATGAGCCATTCCGCAGGGTCGTCACTGAATGTGAAATTTAAGTTGTCGGATATGTTTGACTCTATTTGTTTCGTAGATTCTGTAAAAAAAATTTTATACCTGAATTTCATATTCTTGTAAATATGTGTACAAATTTTCGAAACAAAAAATATAGAAAATTTGAGAATCATCTTAATTTGATTATCATGAGCAAAAGATAAAAAAATAGTAGGTTAGAAAAAAACGAAAATACATGAAATTCAGTCTTTACCTGCGAAGTCTATTGTTTCTCCAGAAATTTCGCTTTTTTCGGTAACTGATGGATTACCCGTGTCACTTTGATTTCCTTGAAGCACAAAATAAGAAGAGAGTTTTTGCCATAACCTCGTCATCTTTGATTTTTTTCTTCGCAGCTTGCTTGCGATATTCAGAACCGCTCAATCGATTCCGCCCGTCACTCATTTTATTGAAAAAAATGACGCTCCAGTTAATGTATATAAATCTTCCAGTTAGAATACTTTAATACTCAAAATAAATTTTCAGTACATTGTCAACAATTCATTAACTCCAATCGCGGTGGCAGCCATGTATCGAATCAACGTTTCGAGAGTTATCGATTTTATAGTAACTGTGGTTGCCCGATTGTGGTAGCCCTGCATGTATTCGAATTTGAACTGCGCATTTGTGAGAATACAATAAAGAGGCTAAATTTCATTTGACAAGATTGTTAGAAAAGTTAATTTCAACAATATGGTAGACTTGTACACTTTTGGGTGAAAAATCTTATGGTTTTCATTTGAAAGTAGCATTTTATCTAGTGTAAACGGTCAGAATTTGCCGCCCCTAAAAATTTGCAGCCTTAGGCAGCTGCCTATGTTGCCTGTTCGGTAAATCCGCCCCTGCCCTCGGTATACATATTCGCATGCTGTTGGATCTGTATACAGCATTGCCAGTACGGCGTCGACTTCTCTTAAAAATGAAGAGAGGGCATATATGTCGTCTCCGCGGAATTCGTGAACTCTGTGAGCATCTTTCACAATGTCGTTCACTGACAGCTGCAATGCTGGTCGGTTCTCACTGGAACTATTTGGATTAGTTGACATTGCCAATTACCGCCTAGTCGAAGTTAGTAATTGAATTGTTGGAGCTGATCATCCGATCACAAAATTGTTGTTATGTGTTATATACTTCTTTTTAAAGGTGACCTTATTGTTTGCTACCATGTGGTGACAAAAAGGTTATGTTACAACGTGGCATGTATTATATGTTATATTTTGTTTTGCCCATTAGCGATGATAATTTTTTTTACATATTTTTATCTTTTTTATATCAGAAAAGTATTTGTGGTGTATTTTTAATAAATCACTTTTTAATAGTTCAGAGCATATAGTTTTTGCATACACATGTATATAACTATGGATTGCCGTGATTAATTTGTAGGTTACCGAATTGTCAATTTTGGGCTTGTATATCTTGTTGATTTTACCTTCATTAGTTTACAGATTCTGCGTTTTGTCTCGTATTTTATTTCAATATGGTATTAGTTTTTTGAATTGTAGTATAAAAAATGTGAATTGCAGTTATGTTGGTATAATATATATACAACATTTATTTGTGAAATGAATCTTAAGACTAGTTACAATATTCTTATTATGCTTATGAGAGACCTTAATATCGTACATGTGTATTATATATCGTAATGAAGTTAGTGGAGGGATAGTTGCCAGACTGTTATGTTAGGCTCGCGACGCCCCTGATCAAAATACACACGAAGCAGTAGTTCTTTCTGTTGGATACGCATCTTATCGAGCCATAACCGCCGAAAAAATGTATTCCACAAACTCGAAATTTTACAGGGGAAGGTTTTTTTAAATTAAAAAAGCCATTATTTTAAAATTTATAATGTAAATATTTACATGGTATTTCAGTACCAATCATAGTTAAAAGGTGTGTTTTTGGCATAATAAATCCTGGTTTATTATCAATCATGACTGGTAATTCTTTATAACACACATCATTAACAGGTCGGTAATTTACTGATTTAGCCTTGCATTTAATAAAATAGATCACTTCTCCTGAGACTGTAGCTGTATATCCAGGTCCTTCCATGAAGTCATATGCAAAGTCATTTGGTGAGCGACTGTTTTAGGACTGCTTCTTCAGTTTTACATTTGTCTTTTAAATATGAGTCATATAAATTATTGAAATTATTGACTTGATTTGTTACATGATTCACGATATACAACATTTTAGAATTCATGTATGCAGTAATGTCCACATCAGTTGCCATTAATTTTATTGTTTTTAGCTTGATAAAATTCTAATTTTTCTCTTCGACTATGTATAAATTTGGGTGGTCTGTTTGAATTATATCATTGTGTCCACAAAATTGGCCAGGATTATTGGCATCAATTGCAAAATCTGATTTGTCTCTTTTAAACATATAAGTTTGTATTGGATGACCATCAATATATTATATTGCCCATGTTGTTTGTCCTTCATATAGTTGTACCAAGGGTCTGGTACCTTCACAGATAATATTCTCTAGAAATGAATTCCAGAAATTATAACCAGTCTGTGCAGAAAAACATTCACGTTTTAAAAATGGAAATAATGAACATGTACTTAATTTTATTTCAGATTGGTCAATATCAATATTTGCCTGATACTTTGTACTTTGTAACTAATATTTTAATGTTTGTATTTCGAATAGCTCTTGTAAATACACGTCCATTCACTATTAAATCTCCAGGTGTTGTACATGACCCATCTTGATCAATTGTCCCATAAGTCATCAGTGCTACTGAATATGGTACACCAACCTCGATCTTTCGAATGCTATTGCTCTGGTGGTTTATTTTACCAGTGTCAATCATATCCATACATGTAGCTCTCGTGATCATTGGGATTTCTGAATAATACCCCCCTGAATGGAATTGGTCAATGGATTTTCCACACCTTGAAACGATATGACTCATTTCAACTAAACAGCTGTATACGGTCGTCATGGTGAACTCTAATGATTGGTAAACACGTCCCGCCAGTACGCTGTACTAGTACAGAAGTACCGAATTCGCTTCTTATCGGTAAACACCAGTACTTCCACCATAATCTACTTCGCTTGCTTACGAGAGGCGAATTTAACAAGGAGATGTCCTAAGAGAGAGCCTATCGTCACCCTCTGCATTACCTGTATGTACCTACGTCGTTAAAGTAATACAACATCGGCAGTATCAATAAATCGTCTCGATAAGGCACCCCAACAGCTTTGCATTCAAGGCCTAAAAATGAAAACGACTGTTCCGCTGCCGATGGCTCCCTGTCAACTAAATATATTCCCAAAGTTGTTGAATTAATAGGTTCTTCAAAAAATGATCTAAGATTTTTTAATCTGCGACCTATTATTGTGCCTTCTACACCTGGTGTAAACGATCGGATGAGTACGGGCGTATTGTTTTTCACGTAACAGTAATTGTCAGGGCCTTTTATACTTAACATGCAGCCTTGAAATAAATATTTTTTTCCCAACAGTTCTGGTTTATTTTTATTTAAAGGAGCAACGAATTCATCTTCCATAATTTTCCTGTGTATTTGTTCGAGAATTTTCGTTGGTTTTCGGATATGTCGTTTGAGGGTTTGCAAATAATTTTCGAAAGCATATGCAGAGCCCGCGATTGGATCCCCAACCTGCGCGACCGTCTCCTTTAAGTGCAATAAACTGTGTACGTTGTATGACACACTATTTTCGCCAAAGATATTTGGAAAGTTCTCAACAAATAAATTTAACATCAGTTGAGAAGTTTCCAAATTTGCGTTGCGAAGTTTTGGACAACAGAGCATTCTGTACGAGCAATGTAAAAGCAAAAACTCAAAGTATATGTCGTCATGTACCCCATTTCTTAGAGCAACAAGCCCAGTGTACAACAAAAATTGCCTAAACTCAGTGGATTTCAATGTAGCAATTCTTCTAACGATCTGGGCTTGCGCGCAAATTCATTCGGAACATGTTTTCGCATTACTATTAATTTTTCGGATATGTTTTCTTTGTTTGCTTTCGTTATTTTGACAGACACTTTGTTATTTACTAATCTAGTTAGGAATTTTCTCATGACTCCCAATTCTACAAGGTGCATGCAGTCCAAAGGAACCTGTGTAACCATAGATACCCTAAGTTTTTCAAAAGCTGACTTCTCTTGTAAATACTGACCTTCATGGTGAGTTGGGTATTTCATTTGTAATTAGCCGACCCAATTTGGTGCTATAGGTTAAAACGCAATCAATTTTTTTGGCTACCTGATCACATTTTGAACATCCATGAGCCGATGTGTGCCCAGGGATTCCACTTACAAATGCTCTTGCTGGAGCATCACAAACTATTGACCCGATTTGAACCTGCAAGTTCCTGCCAGCCACCTCACTTCCACTTTCCTTTAACATCGCAAATTCTGCGGTAAAACTGCTTAAAAATTCTGCAGAGTTATTTGGCTTGCTTTTGCCCAAAAATACACCTATAAGAAATACAAACATATTTCCTAAATTAGTTAGCCTACCTAAAATTGGCCACAATTGCGACTTAGAACTTTTAAATAGGGGAAGTCCGTCAATGTTAATATCAATCACTAACGGACCGGAAAGCTGAATAACTTTGGATATTTTTTGAAGCTGTTGATTTAATTCTATATGGAGATATAATCCGCCCGCGAGTTGCACTATATCTGGCGCTGAATTAGATATAAAATTATAAAATGGACTTATCTTTAAACGTTCCTCTCTCAAAATTTTAATTAAATGTATTGCACAATTCCGCTTTGGCTTATATCTTAAATACCACTCTTTAAGTTTGTCATTTAAGTTTAAGCCCGTGGAATTTTCAACAAAGTCAGTGTCAACGTTTTCTACGTCCATGTCTGTGTCTCCTTCTACCTCCACTTCTTGTATTTTAGCAATTTTACGCACTTCACTTTTTTCCTGTTTCTTGTATTCACTTTCACCGAGCCGACATTTTTCTTTGAATTTCTCTCTTTCATTTTTTTTCAACCTTCGCAAATGCCTTTTGCTTATCATTTTTATCTTTTTACCTTTATTTTATCAATATTATTTATATTTTATTATGTAAAGGTACTCCTCACTTCCACTTTCCAAATTTGAAACGCTGTATTTAATTTATAATTGAATTATCAAAAAGAGCAACTTCCTTTTTGGCAAACACGTGGCGAATGAAATGATGTGACAAAAAAATGTATAAGAAATGTCATTGCTTCGTATACGCACGAAGCTTAGCTTCGTTAATGCATCGTTTTTCTGTATCTGTGTTTTTCTTAAATGTAAAGACACCTCGTGCTGCATTACTACGTGCTAGCGAGTAAGTACTTACCAGAAAGTACCGAAATCGCTAGTAGAAAGGAGGCTATCGCCACTTCGCATACTGGCGGGGTATTCTTGTCTCTTATGTAGTAACATTTCTATTCCTGATGGTAAAATCGCCGATCTGGGTTAAGGAGACTGCTGTCACATTACTTGAAGGGTCAGTGCAGTCAAAGCTCACTATTGCATCTATTAAGCCGAAGAAACATAATGCTATGTAAACCACTAAGTTAATACTTTTCTTGTAGTCCATAGTTATTGAGAATGTAAAAATTAAAATCAACTAGATGTATAGTATTCCTTAATTTTATCTGACTCTTCTTTTTTCTTAATTCCCTACTAGAGAGTGATTTTATTGTTGTGCTGGACTTAATAAAAAATAAATATGTAATACATTTAATTTTAATAATTTTAATTAGATATTTGCATCATAACGGTTGTTTTTGTGGGATACATTTGTTTTGCTTTCCTTCTGGCAACCTATTATTAAAAAAGTGTGTGGGTTACACAAAAAAATTATTTTATGGAAGTGACTTCCCGCTTTTATAAATTAAATTACATTTGATTTAAAAAAAAATAAATGCATACATTTCTTAGTATATTCGATAAAACAAAAATAAAGTAATGTAAATCATATATTTAAAGTTTTCAATTAACAAAGTAATGCTATTCATATTAAAATCTTGTAAACTTGAATAACGATAGATAAAAATGTATAAAGAACGCTAAATACTATCTTCCTAGTCGGTTTCAGGTAGCAAATCTTTAACAGATCCATGCCATTTTAAATTTAAATACTCGTGTTGGAATTTTACGGGTATAGTTTTTCTATCGCAAAGCGTTTTCAAATCCTTATATTTAGCAGAAGAAATGTTTAATATATGACCATATAATTGAGTAGGTCCCTCACAAACTATTTGGGAGTTTCGTCTGGATCGTGGATTTGAATCTAGATCATAATTTCTGGTTTCAGATTTATCAAAGTAGCCATATTTAAGAGTAATATTTGAAATTTTTTTTCCAATGTAACAGAGCACAATTTTGTAAATTGAATTTTCACTGAATTTGGAAGTAACGCCTGTAAAAATGTCTTCCAGTCTTTAAAATCACTGTTAGTTAATTCAATAAAATTATATTTTCTTGGGTTAGTTCTTGCATTTGATATTATGGTGTACCACTCACTTGGAGCCCAAATAGTCCTATTCCGAATAAACGATTCAATTGTATTATGTATCGAATCAACAGGCATCATGGTGTGTCCAGGCAACAAGTATGTGATTTTTATATTAGTCACAAAATTAGAATTTTCAACAAAATAGGTTAATGTCGCAAGCATAGCTCTGTTTTTGTTCTGTCCTGCGCAGCTATCACAATAAAGATGGACTATCGACTGGGTTTTTCTTTCATCGACTAATTTAAGGTATTGGAAAACAGTTGTGCAAATTTCATTACACCCTCGTTTACCATCCTTTTCTCCCCATAAAAAACAAAACCCATCTCTTGTACCACTCTCATAAAAACTTTCATTTGTAGAATGAATATTTTCTAGAATAGAACAAAGTAACACTTTTTCCATAGGGAGTATTTAAGACCTTTTGCAAGTCGAAACTTGTACATAAATAAGCCGGATTCTCTTTGCATAGCTTTTGGTCCTCCAAAAATTTACTTTTCAGCTTCACAAATTATTGAATATTTACTAAGCACCGCACTTTACTTTTAGTTACCATACATCAATTCATCTTACGGGCACAGAGCCGACTAAATTTGAATTTGCTGTTCCCTTTATACTTATTTACTCGATTATTTAATTTTTTATTGAAGCTAATATTGTTCATGTATGCATAGGTGTATATATAATTTTTTTTATGTTTCATGTACATTCAAATATAATTTTTACTTATTTGTTTAGCAAAAATACACTTAATATTATTGTATATAGGTAAAGTGGAATCTTGAGATACAGAATTTTTTAGAAATACAGTTCAATAAACGCAATAGATCGGCTCACTTAGAAATATCTCATAACTTCGGTGTTGTTTAATAATTTTTCAAATCTCTTTTATGAACGTACAACAGTGACTTCACATAAGCACTTATAAATTTAATCAAATTATGATTTTGGTGTAAAACGCAAGAGTTATAGGAATAAATTAAATGTTATAAACGCCCTTGGATAAAACGGGTATTTCTTCGATTAATAATATATATATCCATGTATTAATTTTTCTCAAACGGATAGAAGCCAAACACCAAACGACTCGATTATTTATATAAAAAAGACCGGAGGGTGCCAACAATGCAAAGTTAAAAAAAAAATGGTTTTAAATAGACGGTGCGGGCGCGTGTGTAGCGGCGAACGTGACTTCTCGAACTGTGTAGAACAAAAAACGGCACAGCGTCACCTTCTCGTTGGTATAAGATGAAAAATGGAACAAAAACAGTTTGGTGTGGAGATGATCAATGATGCCCTGTTTTTTTCCTAATTAACGCGTTGATGTGGAGAGTGTTGTATTCACTGGTCAGTGATGCCCTGCTTTTTTTTTTTTCTCCTAATAAACATGTCGATGTGGAAAGTGTTGTATTCACTGATCAGTGATGCCCTTTAGTTGAATTAGTTCGGGCGACTGGAGCTCATCTCAACATATTTGTTTACATTTCTCTTTGTTCTTTTAAATGAATTTGATACTCTTCTGATAAATGCAATTGCTTTTTGGATTCTGTGTCTAAATTATTGTAATTCTCGCATAAGATACATTTATCTTTTTTAGGTAAATGAAAGCTTAAATTGAAACTGTTTTTAAAAATATTACGGAATACTCTTAACGATAACTGACTATTTACTTTATTAATAGTTTTCAAATGTTCTACATAATGCTGATATACAGTTTTTATGTTTCGAAACTCTTGAGGTAGATATAATTTTGTACTTTTATTCCTGCAATAATGTGAAGGAACCGCTGGTAATTCTTCTATAAAAGATTTTACTAGCGATATGCTGCTTCCTCAGATTTGTTGTGTGAAGTTGGTTTTTTCATATTTTCAAGGCAAGTTTTATACGAATTTCTATTTTTTATTACGGATATTAAAATCGTTTGTGAAATGTTCAACGTTTTCAATAAAAATTTTTGACAAACTTTAAAACTGCTATTATTGATATTGATAAAATAATTAAAGCTGCACTTTTTTCTGTCACTTTCTCTATATCGCCTTTTAATATCGACACACAGCCAATCTTTCTGTCTAATTTTGTTGCCGATTCCCCAAGCATGTTCATTTATTCTTACTCTTTCATCTTCAGAAATTTTATCATGACACGAATTTGGACATTTTTTTTAAGCACGGGTTGGGCAAAACACTCGTATTTTTTTCTTAACTTTTTGCAGCCTTTTAGGTATTCTCTTTTGCTTTCTGTAGCCCATTTTCCCAACACACGTTTCCCCTCGACTTCTTTTAAACTTTCCAAACCATTTAAATCAACGAAAGATTCATCTGAATCGCTATACGGTACCAGAGAGAGCTGTAAAAATATCCAATAATTGAAAGAAAAAAGATATTTTGCAAAAAAAAAACAAATTCATACCTTCGACATATTGTTCTAAAGCTTTATCTTTAATTAAAGTCTCAAAAAATTGTGTTTTTTCCCCTTGTGTTTCATTTATTTTAAAAGACAATTTAATTGTATCCCACACAAGCGTTCAAAGAAAATGTAAACAAGTCACCATATGCATTTACATTAAAATTGTTTTTGTTATAAAATCATAACGGTTTAATCTACAGCCATGAAATTTTGACAGATGATGCAAATGATGTTGAACTATCGATTTCGATAACAAACCAAAAATCGATTATGGTGTGGGATACATTATTTTGGCGGTAATGGCTCGATAGCTTCTTCTAATACGTATGATGGTCGCTGGTCTGCATATGAGTCGTCAAGTCGGTCAATTATATCGTAGAAATTCTTTTTGTGTTATTGATGATCTTTCCTCTGACCATTATTAGTGCCTGGGCATATAAGTATGTTGTGTCCCTGGAACTGTATTATACTATTCATTAGTGTGATGGCCATAATATTTCCGAAATATATAAACAAAATATTTTTTACTCTACCGAAACGGAGCGTCTGTCTTCTTATAGCACCAAATTCTACTAAATGTGCCGAATCTTTGAATTTTTTGCATTCCTCATCATAGATCTCGCGAACGCCTGTTCTGTTTGAGTGACGCCGTCTTACACTAATTTTTTATAGAATTTATTAATTCTAGTTCTTTTTTTAAATCTTTTTGTGAATCGTGATTGTGGACATTGGTGGAATTTCTTTTTCGGTTGCAATATCTGCTACTATTAAGTTCCACTATAGCACTTGCTTTACAAAAGCGGTTATAACATTGATAATATATTATTCCATTTCGGTTGTATTTTTTCTATAAATTTCACTTCTAACTAATAGTAATTTGGAGGTTTGCCTAAAACCAAGTATTAACTCGTGTTGTAAGATTGCATAAGTTTCCATTTTTACAACATTTACTTTTTGCAAGAGCACGTGGACAACTAATATTTAACAAATGTCAATCCCATTGACAAATCGGGTTGGTGTAATCGAATTTGAAGTTTCAAACAACAGAAGTTAGCGTTACCAGAGTACGAAATTAAAAAGTGACTTTATTTCTAATTTGCAATATGTGGAATGTGTCTTTATTTCTCATTTACATTTCATTTTAATGTGTTCTTATTTCCATTTCAATTGGAAATAAAGTCACAGTGACGTTATTACCAGTGACCTTATTGCACCCCACCGTGTTGGGTAAGATGGACAGCTCAAAGTTGTTCTTTGTGCAATTAGGTTGAAATACCTTTTCTAGGTGAGTTGCAAAACAATTAGCCTTTTCCTCGTCACTTCGAATCCAATTTTCACCCAAGTCTCGTATAGGTCTGTTAGAGTCAATTGGTGGCTTCATGGACTTTTGGGCTTTCCAAAGTGAATTTTGCTTGCTTGAATTTGGACACAGTTTTTTCATATACATTTTAGTGTTGCGCTTAAGCGCTTTTTTAATTTACGTACAGCGATTTATCTGCCATTCTCGTCTTGCATGTCTTTTTTCTTTTACAAGCTTTTCCATTTCTCTATTAGAGATTTTTCCGAAACCAAGTGGCTTATAGCTTTTTTTTTGGTGTTGCTAAGACAGCTGCGTTAGTTCTTATATCATTGAGTTCTCTTATGCTCTCGTCAATATTTCCTTTTGGATGTATTTTGTACCTACTCAATATTAATGTATTTTAGCCAATTCGTTTTATAAGATGTTAGACATAATTTTGGATCTTTATTAATACAGGAGAGTGATAAGAAGATAGGTCAGTGCTTGTATCAACTGTTATGTACGATTTATCTATATTTTTGATTACAGCAAAATCAATTAAAACTGGTATTTTGTTACGATCACTAGGTCAATACAGCTTACCAGGAGATATTAAGTCAAGGTACTTACTTGTGCCTATTTATAATAGTGCGATACAGCTGTCGTTCTTTCGGATTAATTAATCGAGAGCCCCAATACGTGTGTTTTGCATTGTAATCTCCACTGCTAGAAATCTATGGCCTGGTGTTCTCAAAAAGTCTTTAAATTGAATGTTTGTAATTTTAAACCAAGGTGGGCTGTATATTGCTGTCAAGTTTAAGTTCCCGCAGCGATTTTTTTATAAATATATATGTATAATGGAGTATTATTTTGGATAATAATCGACACTGTTGTTTCATCTAAAAATTAAGAGTTTTTTATTTAATTGATGTCTATTTACATTTTTATTTACCTAAAAGTTAAGAGAAACGACATTTAATGTCAATTATTCCTCTATTTTATTTAAAGAGCATGTGCTTCTATCGTCTGCTCCTTTGTATACGCATTTTTATACCTTGTTATACATGTGGTGACTCTATCGATTATCTCTTAAGTCTAGTTTTATAATGTACCTAGTGACATCTACTGTTAGTAGATGTACAATGAATGGAAAGAATATCCTTTTCATTACTAATATGTAGTCTTGGGATTATAAACTTTATTAATTTAATATTTTATTAAACTCACTTAACTTATTATAACTTTACATTTTAGTTTTTGGTTTATTAAGTTCACATTTTCCACAACTTATTATAACATTAATTGTCAGGCAGCGACTTGTCTGCCACTTCTGAATACTTCTGTATTTCTGTTTTAGTCAACTATTGTCTACTATGCTCGACTGTATATTTCGAATATTGTTCGAGTGTAGTTCGAATTGATCATATGTTCGTATAGTTTTGGTCAGAGGTGCATTTAAAAGGCACGTCCGCTACGTGTGGACCTTTGACCCACAGGTTCTACTCCCACATATATTTATAGATTTTTTTTATTAACACTGCTGTTCCACCATGTGCCTTTCCATCCGGTTGATTTGTAACATTTGGTTACGACGTGCTTGAATTCCGACAGACAGTTTCGTTTTTAAGTCTTTATATACAGGTCAACCCCTATACTTTGCAGTGTGATTTCTCCCACAATTACTACATTTTTTATTTAAATTATCTTTTTTAAGAGTACATTTGAATGTGGGATGTAAATCACCACACGCCATGCAGACAGTGCGCAATTTCCGATATGATTTCGTGTGTCCATATTCTTGGCAGTTTGTTTATTGTACTGGACCATTTCTTTTATGTGGTTTCTCAATTGATATTCTGCGATGAAGCAATATTTTAGATTGTAAATCGGATGTGTTTCGTTTTTCTTTGGTTGATTAGAATTTGGCATCAATTCTATTTTAAGCATTGGTGCCGGGACTTTGTTCGTGTTAAAAATATTTACTACTGGTTTTATACTAAAACATGAAGACTCTATACCTTTTATGACAACAACTAATCCTTTTGAGCTCTTCGGTTGGTAACAGTAGTAATTCTTGATATTATTTGATAAGAATTTTGCAATATCCATGAAACTTTTTTCCGTGTATGCTTGAATTTTTGTTTCATATATGTTACCTTTTTTCAAGGGCACTATGTGAAAATTGTTTGTGCCTATTATATTTGCGCATTTGAGCTAAGCTCGCGTAAATAGATTGGAGGTGGTTTGGCATTCACTACACTTTGCGTCGTCGTTAGGCTCTTTGCTTAGTAAGGCAAATCTGTTGCCATTAAGAATTTCTTGCTGACTTTGCTTACGCCGTTTTTTTTTGTAAATTTAAGGCTTTATTGTATAAAAACGGTTACAAAAATGATATTCAAAATATTGGCCCTCGCTAGCTACTACTTTTGACCATCTTTCTGGCAGCATGCGTATTCCGTGACCCATTTTTCGTCGCCAGTTACAATGCGATGTAAAAATCCCTTTCGGTTGTGCCTTTGAAGCAGTTGTTCACATGCAAAGAAGCGCCGTTCGGCATCTCTTGGTTTCAAGTCGTAAGGAATCCAGTTTCCTTGTTTCTGAATCAGCCCCATGGCTTTGAGGCGTTTTAATACGGCTCGCTCTGGGTTTTGGCCTCTTGGGTTTGAAACGCATCTTGGTCGAGTAATGCTTTCAATTCAGCATCTTCGAAAATCTTCTTCCTTACACCACCATACCGATCTTCGACTTCATAATCACCATTCTTAAAATGTTGAAATCATTCGCGAAATGTTCTTTCACTAAGGACAGCCTCACCGTACGTATCCAAAAGCATTTGATGAGCCTCAGCCGCACTTTTCTTGGAATTAAAAAAGAAGAGCAAAATTTCCCGCAAATGTCGAGAATTCGGCTCAAAAAGTGACATTTTCAGTTGACAATAAGTTTGGGATGCAAACAGATCTCTATAAATATTTTGTTGGGTTATTGTTGACACAAATGTCCAAGAAACGAGTTATATCGTGGAATCCTTCACCTCCAATCGTGTGGGAAACTTGAAAAATATCGGCATATTCAGATAATGTCTCATTCTCAGTATGCATTACCGCTACATCCGCCTACAGGTTTTTCCAGCACCTATTAAAAGTGGTTTTCTTAATTTCTCTTACAAGTTTTTACATCGAACGCTTTCCACGCAGATATTCCATTCATTTCTTTATTTGTTTGAATTTCTTTTATTATGTGTTGAAAAGAATGCTTCAAATAATACGTTTAAAAGTAGCAATAATGCCCTGATCGAGTGGTTGTATTAGCGACGTCGTATTAGGAAGTAAAAACATTATCTACACGTTTTTATGAGAAATGTCTGGATGACCAGGAGCGTTGTCTATGACTGGTAAAACTTTGAAGTCAAGTTGTTTTGAACGGAGATACTCTCGGGCTTCAGGTACAAAATGTTGTAAGAACCAGTCCTTGAAAAGTGAAGCTGTGACCCAAGCCTTTTTATTTGCCATCCAATGGACCGGAAGCTTGGTTTTTTCGATAACTGATGAACGAATTAGCGAATTAAAATACATATCTGTGTTTAAAGCAAAACATTCTAACTGACCTCTTAAGGCCCTAGGGTTAAATTTTTTGTTAACACGAAGAGGTTTCAACGTTTTGTCTCCTGTTGCATTGCTACTCAACAACAACGTGACAGTTGTGAGTGGCATGATAATTATTTTTATAATACTTACAGTAAATATTTTGTACTTAATGCAATTAATAAATATAAGAGCTACTTGCAACTTGTTGTTGAATTTGATGCTGCGTTTGAAGATTTGTTGTTGATGTTAATGAGGTGCTGCATTCATTTACTGGAGCTTTTGCTGTCGTCCTTGGAGACATCAAATTATCCGTATGTGTAATGTTGCTGCTCTGCTACAGTTAGTTCATGTTCAATACACAGCACTCGCCAATTTCTGTTTGTTTTTTTCTTTTTTCCTCAGTTGAGGATACTTGATTTATTTTTCGATGGTAACACGGGAATTTTTTTGTCCCCTTAAATGGTTACCGCCTAATCTTATTATTGCATTTTGGTCCAACAGAAGTTTATGCAACTCCTGGCAGGATCGCCAATAATTTTTTGTTTTGTGTTTCGTGGGCAACCACGGGCAACTGCCTGTGAGCAACTCCTGTGGGCAACTCCGTGTGGTCAACTGCCTCGTTTTCTTTATTACGTTTTCTACCGTTTACATAGGCAAATGAGATTATCAACTGTCAAATTTGTTGTATTTGTATTCTTCTTGGTGAATTGTAAAATTTCGTGAATCAATATTTTTACTCGTGAACTAAAAAAGTTAAAATAATAAAAATTTAAGATATGGAAAAAAACAAAAGAACGCGATTGTATACTTGATTGTGCAAATTGCTGCCTGTAATAAAAAGTTGTCAGAAATATGGAAAAGACGGCAACTTGGAATGGAAAAAATATTAACTGAGATAAAAATGCAAAATTCCGTATTGCTTTTTGTAAAAAATAACAATAGGCCAAAACGTTTGTGGAAACACGTAAGCAATTACATCATTTTATAAAATTCCCACTTGACGATGTTTTGTAGGAAAGGCACGGTCAAAAACCGACAATTCTTCCTGGGAATCCAGCGTAATGGAAGAGCTGTCAAGGGGTGATGCACAGTCTACAACTTCGTGAACTGTAATAAATTAGTTTATAAAAATAAATATAAACTTTTTAAATTTCTATTTTGTTTTACTAACCTGTGCTCTCCTCCACCAATGTTTCCAAATTGAAGCTTTTATAGCTCCCGAGGTTACTATTTACTTTAGGGTAGAATTTCCATGTCGAAGGGCTGCCGCCAGAGGGACCAATAGATTTCCTCTCATCTCTGTAAATTTTTTGAAAACTTTTATATGAAATGCATATGCATATTAAATAAACTTACCTGTATTTATTTGTCAAGTTGTGTATTTTCACACGAATTTCATTCGCGGAATATACATGCCCCTTTGTGGCCATTTCTGCAGCCATATCCTTGAAAACGTGGGAATTGCGTTTAACACCACGAAGCTGTGGCAATTTTTCCTCCCACAAGCAGAGAAGTAATTTAACTTCCTCCTTATTCCATGTTGATCTCTTTTTCCTAAAAAATTAACAAATTTACATATATTTTAAATAATAATTTTATTAAAAATAAGTTTACCTCTTTACCACGCTGTCGGCCATTTTGGTTTACTTTGTCATTTGACATTTCTCCTCTTTTTCGCAAAAATTATCGATAAAATTAGGAATAACACCGATTATCTAGTTGTGTAATCTGAGATTAATTCTTAATCTCGAATTAACTAGAGAGAAATTTTGTATGGAAAATCTCGTTTCTTAATTACGGATTATCGAGTTAATCTCGTTAATGAAGATAATCCATATAACGAGATTAACATACTATAAGCCCAGATACAAGTATTAATCTTACGTTCTTGGAAGTATATCTACAATCCACTTGAGATAGACCATATGTTACAAGTGGAAGGATTCAACTTACAATCTATGAATTATATCTTGGGACCACATAAAGCGGAGCGTGTTAGCAAAGTACAATGTTTCAATACAGACCATATGGGTCGTAAGTGACATGTTACATATTTATGACAGATAAAATATATGCTCATGTAATATGAACTGGTGGTATTAACTTGCATAGTAATATTTATAATCAATTTGGACTTGCATATTTAATAATTTTATTTGATTTTTACATAATGTACTATAATATTTTTGCATTATATTTCTTACTAATAGAAATTAAATTTATCATATATGAAGCGATTACTTAATTGCAAAACTTGAATAAATCTTCTTATGTCGAGTGGTTAATTTAAAACATTTATTTATTTCGTTTCTCAACTTTGTTATATAGGAATTGGTTAAGTTGCACGAGTCGCTAAAACACGTGTGTGCTTAGCAAGCGCAAAAGACAGAAGAAGGATATCTTCTGTATGCATTACAGACAAAGCGGGAGTTATGTTTAAAAGAAACACTTATTTAGTTTTGTGGTATTCAACTTAGACTCTTTTTTATTTTTATTTTATACAAGTGTTCGCCTTACTAGTTCGCAACCAACTGCCGACTGCTGGCCAGCCGAAAAACTGTCCGCCTTGCTTCTGATTTTTTCTCTCGTGGCGTCAGCCAGTCGTCTACGTATAGCGGTTTCTATGTGCGGCACCAATGATCGCTGAGTTTTTTGCATTGTATAAACCTACAAGTAACAAAAGAATCAGCTGTTTTCCAAGAATTTTTCACAGCTGAGATCACCTGATCGAAATCTGCCTTTTTTAGGCACAGAGATGTAATTAAAAGAAATGTACTAGATCAACTTTTTTGTGAAAAAGTATTTGTAACGGAAAACATTAATCAAAACTTTCAAGAATATTTTTGAAACAAAAGTTTATTGGATATTTATTGCTCTTCCTCACCACCTCTGAGGTTGCAATGTAGGCGCGCTACCGATCTTTTTTTAGGTGTTCAGTTCCCCAGGAGGCCTATTTTCAGATTTTTTATATATATATAGCTTTAAATCAATCTAATTATTATAAAAAATATGACTAGGCAAAAATAAATATATAAAGTCAGATACAATGCGTGAATATTAATTATATTAAAAATATAACATTGACAATATATGTATGTCAAAACAATTAACTGGAAACTATTTAAACAAAAACCAAAATAAATATAAAAAAAAATCAGGTACAATTCCGTTGTATGTATACGTTAACAACACAAGTCAAAACAATCAACTTGTAATTATTTTAACAAAAACTAAAATAAATATAAAAAAAACTGGGTACAATTCCATTGTAAACATTAACAATATAAGTCATAACAATCGGCTTGATTAATTTTAACAAAAACAAAAATTAATATAAAAAATCAGGTACAATTCAGGAACAACAACAATAATATTCAAAACAATCTACTATTTTTATATTTACAAAATATTCTAAATCACCCACAGCGAAATACTTATTAAAAACCTTATCAAAGGAATAGTGGTGGAAAGAAGGGTCCTATTAAAAATTAATTGAGATTTTTTTTATAAAATTGGAAACATTTAATAATATCTTGATACAACAATTAATATTTTGGACAAAACTGATTAAATTTAATATTTAGGAATTTAAATAATCGAAAAATATTTGAATATTTTATAAAAATATTGTTACAAAAAGTAGTATTAAGTTGTATTTGTATTGCTATATGCATCCCTTATTATGAACAATAGCTGTAGGTATATGGAATAGCATTTGTCTTGTTGTAGACATCTGGCGCCGCGGCTGTCTGCTTGCGTCTGGCGCCGTATAGCATTATGTTCTGGTAACTTCCAGACGCGATATTCTAGAAGGACACGTCGGCATCAGCGAGAAGTGCGTGGCTATATAAGCCGTGGCAGCGCGAACGTAATCGATCAGTGCTAAGAGTAAACTGCTATAGTGTAGACGAGTTGTGAAATAAAGAGTAGTTGAATTAAATTAAACAGTTGTAGTTTTATTTGTCAATCCAGAGATACGAACCTAACAAAGTGAACTAGCAAGCAGTAAAATCGTAACAATTCCGTGATTTCTGCTACGATGAAGGTGTGATTAACTTCCAGGGTACCAATCATCACTTCGCAAAACACTTTTCCCGCGACAGCTGCTTCCTCCCCGGTGGCCGTTCGAAGCTTGCAACCGACTAATGGTTCAACCATTCCTCTTACCACATCCGGTCGGATAATTGAATGTGTGGCACCAGTATCCAAAGTAAGCGTTGACAGTCTCCATTTACGATGCCGTTGATAGTAAGATTGTTGTCATGGCGACCTATTTGTGATATCGAGATGGCGGGGCAAATAGTTGTGGGAACCAGCTCACGCCCCTTTGAACTGTTCCGTTTTAGTTTAACGACTTGTGAGATGTGGATGCTTCGTCCTCGTTATCTGTTGGTTGTTTCCGTTTTGATGGGTTTACTTTTATATTGCAATTTCGGGCAAAGTGACCCGCTTTTCCACAATTGAAACATCTGCCTGTTGTATTTACTCGCGGTGCAGCAATTGTCTTCAGAGTCTTCAATATTTCTTCCATCAGCGCCGGTTGTTCCATTTCAACCCTTTGTACCTTTTGTGCTGGTTTACTTAGTAGGGAAGCTGTTTCCTGTGTGAGGGCGTGCGAAACCGTTTCAGCAAACGTTCTTTTTGGCAATGCATATGTGGCGCGTTTGGTGTCCACATCACGAATTCCATTTATGAAACATTGAATTTTTACCCTCTCAATGTAATCCACAGGTGCATCTGCATTTGCCAAATGAGCCAGTCGTTCTATTTCAGTTGCGAACTCTTGCAATGACTCGTTCATTTTCTGACCCCTATTTTGCAGTTCGATCTGGTATATTTGTTTCCGGTGCTCACTACCATATCGTCTTTCTATCGCACTCATCAATGCCTCATAGTTGTCCCGTTCACAGTCTGGAATAGTCTGAAGGATTTCTGCCGCAGGTCCTTTCAATGATACAAACAAGGACGCCACCTTGTCCGCTGCATTCCAATTATTGGCCATTGCTGTCTTTTCAAACTGAAGTTTGAAAATTTGAAATGGAATACTTCCATCGAATGTGGGTGCCTTCAATCTTTGATTATTTGTTGATGGTGCAGGGCCATGTAGTTGCAGTTCTCGCACACGATTACTCAGTTGAAGAAATTCTGATCTTAAATTTTCTTCGTCATTTTTTATTGTGCTTAATTCGTCTTCAAATTTTGAAAATTTCTCTTGCACTTGTGTATTATTTTCTGTAATCTGTTGTACCAAACGCTTTTCTAACTGCGTATTATTTTCAGTCATTTGTTGTGTAAGGCAAGACTTTAACTGCGATGTATTTTCAGCTATTTGCTGTGCCAGACGATTTTCTGTTTGCACTGCATTTTCTGCCATTTGCTTAATAGCCACTAACAACGTGTTCATGTCTACACTTGATGATGTTCGTTGTTCTTCTACTTTCTCTTCTACCTTTGTAGAAGTTTCTGGCCCAACAAATTCGAACTCGTCCACATTAATTCCATCCGCTTCCATTGCTTCACGTAATCGTGCCTGCAGATCCGCCTTTTGCCCGCTTATCGGCAAATTACGCTCCTCCAGTTCCTTTTTTAATTGCTGAATTCTCAATTCTCCGAATTTAACCATCTTGAATTTGGATTATTTGACAATCCCACTTCTGACACCAATTGTTACGATTTTACTGCTTGCTAGTTCACTTTGTTAGGTTCGTATCTCTGGATTGACAAATAAAACTACAACTGTTTAATTTAATTCAACTACTCTTTATTTCACAACTCGTCTACACTATAGCAGTTTACTCTTAGCACTGATCGATTACGTTCGCGCTGCCACGGCTTATATAGCCACGCACTTCTCGCTGATGCCGACGTGTCCTTCTAGAATATCGCGTCTGGAAGTTACCAGAACATAATGCTATACGGCGCCAGACGCAAGCAGACAGCCGCGGCGCCAGATGTCTACAACAAGACAAATGCTATTCCATATACCTACAGCTATTGTTCATAATAAGGGATGCATATAGCAATACAAATACAACTTAATACTACTTTTTGTAACAATATTGTTAAAGTTATAAATTTTAAAACCTAACACGGCAACACACTATAGCAGATTTGAGGCATTTGAACTTTTTAGTAGTGGAATATTTGGGGGCAACCCGTACCAAGAGACTAATTAGTAGCAGAATATTTGGGGGCAACCCGAACCAAGTGCCTAATTTGTAGTAGAATATTTAGGGGCAACCCGTACCAAATGCCTAATTTGTAGTAGATTTTTGCGTATGTGTTAGTGAAAAATGAAGGATTGGTTACTTGTAGGTTTATACAATGGTTTTTTGCATAAGCACATAGACGAAAAATAGTATTTGCCTGTCGCTTCATTGTTTCAGGAATGTGCGACTTGTTGTACAGCAGAAGGGTCGGGGAAGATATGATAACTCGGGCGCTGACACGAAGGACAGTGGAAACGTCAGTAATGAAGGAAATTCGTCAGGGCTGCATTTTGGTAATGTGGTTGCCACCACAGTTAGCTAGTTAGTATATGTATGTATGTATGTATGTACATCTTCTATCATATTAATCTTTATGATCATATCATAATCTTATTATCTGCTCTTATTGCGCATGTGCGCATTCAGAAATTCAAATCATGATCTTATCACTTGTCAATATATTACATGTGCGCGCATTGATCTACATGTTCATATAAATTATTGCCGGTTATATTGATTCAATATTATGATTATGATGTGATATTACAACTTTTGCTGTACCGTATAGATAGTTTCTGAATGAGCACTTCTTTTTCGTTGACTGCATAATTTTCTTCGGCCTTGTTCAATGTTCTTGATATAAAGTTTATTGGTTTGCCATTTTGCTCTAAAACGGCGCCTATGGCATACTTTAAGGCGTCAGTAGTTAGGTCAAATTCTTTCTTGTAACCAGGATATTGTAAATAATAATGTAATTGTCAGTATGGATTTAATTTTGTTGAATGCAGATTTAGCTTCCTCATTTAGATTTATTTGGATTTTTTTCGAGCTTCTTTTCCTATCTCCATACATCCTATCTTGTTCAGAAGTAAAGATAAGTGTCCATATACCTTTTGGTAAAATTCGTTAATTGTCATTCGTCCTTGTATGAGACATGTCATTTGGTACTCTAGAATGCCTATGTCTCCGTTTGTCTGTGTAGTGAATAGTCAAGCAGCGGGAGATTGCTGTCCAGTCTAGGGGGCTGTTTTAGGATTCGAAGACTATATCTGCCTTTCCAACTATCATATTTCTGATGACATTTAAAATGCCGATTCTTAAATCGTTAATATGTTGTTGGGGAGAATTAGTTCTACCTCCCTAATAAAAGACGATAAATCGTAGTCTTTGCCCATATACTCCTTTATTATCAATGCTTCTTTTATCAACTCTGAACCCGTTAAATGAATGGGTTGGTTGGATTCAGTCGCCATGGTTTTTCTTTTTTTCACTTGGTTCACTCAAAACTGATTAATGCCGACGTAATCTTTATTATTAAGCTATTGTATAGCTTCTATCGCGGGCCTTGATCGCGGGGACCGAATCCAGAAATTCCGTAACGAAAAAACCTGACGCCCCTCACTCCGACGGGCACGTAGTTGTAGTACCGAAAAATGCTGCATACCGCGCAGGCACTAGCTGAAAAGCTGCAGTTGAAATTACAACCACATGAAAGTACACATCATTACCTTTCTCCACATATATATTGTTCAACAAATACGTCCCAATAAACAAAGTACTACTCCAAGAAACACAAGGTCAATAACCAAAACTCCACTGTAAATACGACACACTTTGATGCAACAAAAAATTTACAACAACAACATTTTTATGAAACTTAATAATAACATTTTTTTTACATACCTGAATTAATATTTTCCATTTTATAAAAATTGTATACAATTATAATATTTTGTTAAACAATGGATTAAATGTTAGGCACCATAAAGGTAAATGTCAGAAAACAAAACAAACCAAAAAAAAACAACTTTGACAGCTTGCCTTTAAGACATGGGTTGCCACCTGACTCTAATTTTTGGGTATTTCAAAATGTTTGTTACAAAATGCCATTATCCTTTTTTTGAAATAGTACACTTTAAAAATTGATTTTTTGCCTCAAAAACCATTCATTTGACCTATAGTGCAATGACTCGAAATGGTGAGGTGTGTTGTTGCTTTGGTGGTAGGACGCCTGTTTTGCCGGGAACATCCAGCTGTTACTAAGAGGCCATTTTGGTTTTACTTTTGTGATGCTGGCTAATCAGCGAATGCCACGCACACAGGCCGCGCATCATTTTATAATTGTTGATTTATAATTTTTTATAGGATCTTAACCCTTAGGTAAAACGAAAGATTTGACCTGGTTACTTAAGTTCGTTAACCAGTGTGGTAA